>CANXYC010203040.1:0-20068 GCA_948193065.1 Aleurites moluccanus | reverse complement strand
CATCCATGGATACAAAATCAACATCTCATATCTAACTACGGAGCTCTAAGAGAATGTACCTCAACAGATATGATTATATACATACATATATCAAAATAATATCTAAAATAATTACATCCAAGCTTCTTGGGAAGAATAAGTCAAGAAGCTCTATCCTCTGGATTAGCTCTCTCTCGAGCTATACTAGTACCTGAAACAAGAGAATTGGGTATGAAAGGATTTTAAGCTTTTACTTGGAAGGAACATGAGTGCTTATAATAATTAGCACTATCAAATCATATCTCAAATCGAATCATGGTTCTCATTAGAATATAAAATGCCCACAAAGGATGGCATTATCAAATCTCATATGATAGAACTGATCTCATATCATAACATATGTATCAGTAGCCTTGCTACCTTAACGTGGCACATATGCTTGCGCCGGCATATGCCTAGAGCTTATTGCCCCCTCTAGGTGGAACACTGATAAAAATCCTATCAGCTAGGCTCCCATTGTGCATATTGGACCAATGAAAGTACTCTCATTGGGAAAAACGTTCTATGCATATGTTTATCTCAGGGTTCATAAAGCAAAACTGCATTCTCATAAAACTGAAATTTGGTCAAGAGACTATTTGGCATTTATTACAAAGGCTGTCATGATCTTGGTCCAAGAAATGACCAAGTCATTATCATATATATATATATATATATATATATATATATATTTAGCAATCATCTCGTAATAAGTAAACATATTTATGATATCCATACTTACTTCACAGTAATATTATCCACTAAATCTGATCACCACTTACTCAATTCTAGCTTCCTCAATTTCTTGAATTGGCAGAACCTAAAAATTCCCAAATTCCATAAATTAGGTTTTCCTCAAATAATAATACATATTATGATTCCATCAAATTCTTACTATCTTTAAGTCTCTATTATTATTTCCTACTCTCTTAAGAATATTTGAAATTTGAACGTGGTCACTATTCATGTCACTATTTATCCGATTCATAATTTCCCACATCTTCCATATCAACCAAAATTAATGGCCTTAAATGATCTTAACAGGTCTTATATAACTCATAATTAATTATTCTAACTACCTAAGACTTTAATCTGACAGAAAAATAGAGCTCTGAAAAGAATTACCTTATTTCTCCAACTTGCTTCCTTGAAGAATCTTGACTTAGAATGATGGTTGAAACCTTAATAAATGAGAGAATATAATGGTTTAATGCATTAATTAGGAATATTAATGCACTAAAAAATAAACGGGACAGATTTGAGAGAAAAAGGAGAAGAAATGAAGAAGAAAGAAGAAAAGAGAGAAGAAAATCATGAAATTTGGCTACTGCCTCTCCAATAAATAGACTACTGCTCCACTTCGCAATTTTCACCTCGCCAAATACCGGCTCGACAATTCTCACTTCGCCAATTGCTACTTCGCATCCGCTTCACCAAATGTTACTTCGTATTCGCTTCGCCAAATCCACCTCGGCAAAGGCCACCTCGCTGAATTCCACTTCGCCAAATGCTACCTCGCATTTGCTTCGCAAAATGCCACCTCGCATCCTCTTTGCCAAATTCACCTCGGCGAAGGCCACTTCGCTGAATTCCACTTCGCCAAATGCTACCTCATATTCGCTTCGCAAAATGCCACCTCGTATATACTTCGCCAAATCCACCTCACCAAGTCCTCTTCGCCTAATCCTCTTCGGCAAAGGCCTCCTCGCTAAATCCTCTTCGCCTACTCTCGCACTACTTCATCTGCCGAGCTGGGAAACTCTCCTCGCCAACTCGCAATATTTGATCTGCCGAGCTGGGATACTCGCCTCGCCAACTCGCAATATCTGATCTGCCGAGCTGGGAACTTCTCCTTGCCAACTCGCAAAAATTCCCAATTCCTCAATTCTACAACTGATTATAAAACACATACATAAATCACTTCCCATGCTAAAACCTGACTCACTCAGCCATTATCATTCTAAAATAAATAATATACTCAGACTTAAAGCAACACATAACAAGCCACACTTGCATTGATCGAGGAAGCATAATTCCTCCCAAATACAAAATTCTCAATAATATCCAGACCTACTGCCCAACAATCTTATAGAAAAAAAATAAATAAATCTAAAACTTATATATTCAACTTTTCTGCGAAAATCACAAACTGACTTCATAAAATCATAACAAACAAAATTTCTACGATTTTTCTAAATACTAAATAAATTACTCACAAACAATCAAAATAATAAATAAAAATAAAATAAAATAAAATAAAAATAAATAAATAATTAAATAAATTACTCAGGTATTACAGCAAGTCATTGCATACATGAGACTACCAATCTGTTTGAAATAATCCAACTGATTCACACTAGCTCCTTCATTAGGGCTTAGTTTTTTAGTAGGATCATATGGTGTCTCAGCCACTTTGCACTCACTGTATCCCCATTTAAAAAGTAGTTTCTCAATATAATGAGCTTGGCGAAGGGTAATACCTTGCCCTCGAAAACTTACTTTCATTCCAAGAATGGTGTCTACTACACCAAGATCTGACATGTTAAAGGTTTTAGTTAATTCGCCTTTTACTTCATTTACAGTAGAAAGATCTGTACCAAGTATCAACATGTCATCCACATACAAGCAAATAATTGCAACCTTATTCGACACAGAATAGAAGTAAAGGCATTTATCAGAATAACTAGATTTAAATCCTAGGCTCGTTACAACTTTATTGAATTTTTGATGCCACAATTCAAGTGCTTGTTTTAGACCATACAAAGATTTGTTTAATTTACAAACTTTGTTCTCTAAATCTTTCATGACAAACTCTTCAAGTTAGTTCATGTAGATTTCCTTTGTTAGATTTTCATTCAGGAAAGTTGTCTTTACATCCATTTGATGCACAACATAGTGTTCAATAGATGCCAATACAAGAAGAATTCTAATCATAGTTATTGTTAGATTTTCATTCAGGAAAGCTGTCTTTACATCCATTTGATGCACAACATAGTGTTCAATAGATGCCAATACAAGAAGAATTCTAATCATAGTCAAATGACAGATCGATGAGTATACATCAAAATAATCTATGCCATAGACTTGTGTATATCCCTTAGCTACTAAACATGCTTTATACCATGCTATTGATCCGTCAGGATTTAGTTTCTTCTTCAAAACTCACTTACAATCTATAGTCTTAGCCCCTTTTGGCAAATCGACTAGTCGCCAAGTTTGATTTTGTAACAGAGAACTCATTTCATCATTAATGGCTTCTGCCCATAATAAGGAGTCCCTATATCTCATTGCTTCTTTATAAGTAGATGGATCGTCCTCTAAATGGTAAGTGACAAAATCCTCACCAGACATTTTGGGAACTCTCTCTCTTGTAGATACTCTTAAAGGTAGTGATTCATTAATTTGAGGAATGTTAGAGAAATTAGGTGCAATTTCTACTAAAAGTTCTGAATTAATTTCTACAGTGCCAGATAAAGTCAATCATTGATCTTTTAGAAATTTATCCTCAAAGAATACTGTATCCCTAGATTCTATAACCACATTGGTAGACAGATCCAAAAAACCGATCAGCTGCACTATCCACTGCACTACCTAGGTATACACATGTGTTGGTCTTAGGTCTTACCTTTGGTCTCCTAAGGTCTGGTATCCTAACATAAGCGATACAGCCCCAAGTCTTTAGAGTATCATATCTACAAGGATGTTTATGCCATAATTCATAAGGTACTGAATTTGTCTTAGAATGTGGCACTCTATTCAGGATGTGACATGCAGTCAATGCTACTTCTTCCTAATAATAAAAAGGCATGTCAGCTGTCAATAACATAGAGTTTAACATTTCAGTTAATGTCTTGTTGTTACATTCAGCTATACCATTAGATTGAGGTGAGTAAGGAGTAGTAGTTTCAAGTATTATGCCATGAGAGTTATAAAATTTCTTGAACCCTGTCAATTTGTATTCTCCTCCTTTGTCACTCCTAAGTCTTTTAATTTTCAAGTTTAATTGATTTTCAACACGATTCTTGAAAATTTTAAATTTATCAAATACTTCATCTTTAGATTTTAACATATAAGTATGACAAAATCTAGAAAAATCGTCTATAACTGTTACCAAATACTTCTGACCTCCTCTAGTTGTGAAGCTTTTAAAATTACATAAGTCATAATGTATTAGTTCAAGAAGTTGTGTACTCCTAGAGACCGATGAAAAATGTTTTTTAGTAATTTTAGTTTGAGCACACACTTAACATCTGTTAAATTTGATCGAAGTATCTAATGGTATATTATGAGTTTTAACTAGTTTAGCCATTTTCTTATAGTTCACATGTCCTAATCGATTATGCAAAATTTTTTGAATCAATTAAATTTGAACTAACATGACTAAGTATTTCATTTGCTAAACTCAGTCTATACATACTACCTACCAAATAAGCACATCCAAAATAACAAGAATTAACAGACAAAGTTACTCTACTATTAGAAATTAAAGTGTTCATGCCAGCAATATCTAAAAGACTGATAGAAATTAAATTATTTAAGATAGATGGAACTATTTTAACATTTTTTAGAGTTAGAATTTTACCTGAAGAGAGCCCTATGTTTGTTGTACCAGTGTGAGTCACTACTTCTTTGTCTCCACTAACCACAACGATAGTCTCGTTGACTTCAGTAGCATCATCAAGTTGCATTTTGTTCTTACAAACATAGCATGTTGCTCCTATATCTAACCACCATTCTGGAGAAGTACTGGCCTTTCCACTTTTTCAGATCATAGCACTAAAATTTTGAGGCTCAGTATTATGCACTATCATATTTGTTTCTTTATTTGGTGTATTAGATTTAGTTTTTAGAGGAGCCCTATATTCTGCAATGAAATGACCCCATCTCCCACAGTTGTGGTACTTGCTCCTTTTCTTCTTAGAAATGGTCTTTTTGGCCTCTAACTTAGGGGTTTCATTTTTGGTCGACTTGGATCTCTTAGAAAATTTCTTGGGATGTGTGATTGTGTTAGCAGCCTACTGCTGTTGTCCGACCATTTTCAAGTTATTTCTAACTCTGTTCTCATCTTCGATTCTAATGAATTGTTTGAGATTATTCAGTCTCATTTGCACCTTTTTTCTATACATTTAAGTTTTAAAAGTGTGTCATGCAGAAGGTAGTTTGTAAATTATTGCCCCAACTAAGAAGGCATCACAGATGATGATCTTTTCATTATTTAATTTGGATCTCAAATTTTCTAGGTCAGTAATTTGAGGAGTGATTTTCATATTTTTATTAAATTTAAAATCCATGAATTTGTCAACTAGGTGTGTTTTAGACAATTCCTCCTCTTTTTTTGAATTGAGCATCTAAATTATCCCAGATTTCTTTAGTAGTATTGTATTTGCTAAAAACTTCTACAGCCGATTAGAAAGACAATTCAATAAATAGTCCTTACAGAAGTCATCATCCTTGTTCCATTGAGATTCATCAATGTCTTCCATCGTATTAGCAAAGGTACTTAAAACAGTGTATAATATATTTTTATATTTCAGTCCAAATTGAGTCTTTCACTTCCAAGAATTAAATTCAGATCCACTAAAAGTTTAGAGTTTGACCATCTCAATCGGAACATGTTTATCCATTCTTCTATATATTTAAATAGACAATTAAATAGAAAAAATTATATAAAAGAAAAGTTGGAACAAGTGCACCTGAATCAAACTAGTGATTGAATCGAACTGGTGATTTGAACCAAACTGATGATTCAAACTGAACCAACAATTCGAATGGAACCAATTTTAAATCTTCTTTTCTTCACTGATCTTCGTTGCTGGGCTTTGATGAGTTTGGGATCTTTGTTTTTTTTTTAATTATTATTTAATCAATCAAACTATAACTTGAATCAAGAACAACAAACTTGATTATTTAATTAATCAAATTAGAACTTGAATCAAAAATAACAAACTTGAATTCAAATTAGAACAAGAAACTTTAATGCTTGAAATCAAAATTAGAAAACTTTTAAAATCTTGAATCCAAAATCAAACAAAAAATTAATGCTTCAAAATTGTTAGGGTTTTAGGTCAAGTAATATGCAATTGCTTGAAATATTGCACCCTAAATATCTAATTTGGAATACCTAGCATGCTGCCTCTAGCTAGCATATATATAGGGTTACACTAGAGTTAAATCAGTTAATGAACTCTTGCTCATTATACCCACTACAAAAGTTTATTATCTACTAAGACTTATATTAGAACATATATTAGGGTTATTTAATATACCCAATAATTATCCTCTAAAATATTATTAAATATTTTGATGGATTGTTGATTTCATAATCCCTTTTATATTTTTATAATTTAATAATATATATATATATATATATATATATATATATATATATATATATATATATATATAACACTTCAAATTAGTTTTAGTTCATGTTATAAAGGTTTTAAATTTTATTAAATCACAATTGAAACTGGAAATTCGTGTCACTTTCTAATTTAGGATTGTGATTGCTTTAGGATATAAATAAGTCTAATGCCACCAATCACTTACTTGTTCTTGCTACAATTTACTCACAAATATATGAGGTATATGCAACTATTTGAGAGACTATCAAGATTGTTCTTCACAAGACGAAAGCTAATCGGCTAAATATAATTGATGTTGTCATGTTAAGTTAAAACCTAGACATTCTAATCAATAGTTGGTTTAAATAAATAAATTGAAACTAAAACAAAAAAATTATATATAAAAACATATTAAGTTACCAAAAAATAAAAAGGTTGTAGAGAATATAAATTTTCTCAATTCAAGTAATCATGCCAGATTTATATCTATTAACCTTAGAATTCTAAATAAACAAATTATAAATTAACTATTCTATAACATTTATCTTTGAATTTCATTACTAGAACAAGAATCCTAATTTAGTTTATTCCTAAAAAGCTAATACATTTCTGATTCATAACTCCTTATAATTATTAACATTTCTCTATATTGAGACCAACTCTCATTGTGTATGTAAGTTGTAACATAGTATGATGGCATGATAATGTTGCACCTAGGTGAGTTGGCTCTTGGCTATTGCCTAGACAATCGCTAAATATTATGAAAAACACCGCACATAACAAATAGTATAATGAATGAGAAATCAAAATTTAACATGGTTCGGCATAAGCCTACTCCACAAAATAAATCTATTAAATAAAAATAACAAATACAACTACTAATAATCACAAAGACACTCTACCCATGCACTTTGTGTTTCACCACAATAAACTTCTCTAAATCTCCACTACAATCTAAAATTAATCAACCTCACTACCTTATATATAGGCTTCCAAAATAAATTCAAATTCTATATGGATGCTAGTTTATTTATCTAAATCAAAGTTCAGCTTGGATACTAAATTAAATACTTCTTCATCATTATTAAATAAATCTATTTTTTATTAGGAATTTTAGACAAAATCCTAACAATCTCTACCTTGACTAAAATTTCATCAATTCTTCAGTTCTTCAATTCAATATTTGAATTACACCCTTTTTGGAGATGCCATCGCAAATGCATTTTTCTTCTTCAATTCATTATAAGTTCCACCATTATCAATAATTGGGCTATCAACTAATTTGTAAAGATTTTTTCTTCCAAACTTTTAACCTTTCATAATCACAAGAGCACATCGACTAACTGTCATAACTCCATTAGAGTCCAACTTACCTAAGGAAATTAAATTTCTCTTAAACTTAGGAACATACCTCACATCACTAAATATTTTGACACTTTCATCATGCATATCAATTTTCACTTTTTCTATACCTTCAATCTCCACCTTCACATCATTGGCTAGTTTCACGAATTCATATTTGCAATCTTTAATTTTATCAAACCATTCTTTTTTCGAGCAAATATGGAAAGGGCAACCTAAATCCATCACTCACTCATCACATAATGGATTCCTTGCTTTTTTATTTTCATTAATCACATCAACAGTAAGCATATCAGTCTTGAAAATATTGTTATCTCCAATTGCAAAAATTATAAAATTGTAAAATCTTTCTCTTCAATTACAATATTTACATATTTGCCACGACTCTTCTTAAATTGATTGAATTCTACAAGATCTTATTTCATCTTTCTACAATGGTAATGGATGTGCCTTTTTTCATGACAATAATAACATTTTTTTTTATTTGAATAGTCTACTCGTGATCTTGACCTTACTCGTGATCTTGACCTTGAACTTGATCTACTATTTTCTTCTTTAATTACTTCTGCAATGACTAGAACTCACCATAAAAGCTCCACCTTCATTGTTGCTTCTTGGCACCTTCATTTATCATGCTCCAAAATTATAGTAGTAACTTCTTCCACTGTCATTGACTTCTTTCTAATTGTCATTGCAATTATTAAACTTTCATAAGATGACGGGAGAGAGGTCAAAATGATTATTGGCTCATCTTCAATCTTTACACTCAGACTAGCCAACTGAGTAATTAATCTTATAAATGTATTAAGACGGTATTGAATATAATCATTTTCATCCATTTACAATCTATACAATTCTTTCTTCAAATATAGTTGATTGGTGAGCAACTTTGATATATACTCTTTTAATTTCTTCTACAAGCTAGTTGGTGAAGTCTTATTCAATACATCACACTTCACATTAGGGGCTAAAGGCAATCAAATTGTACTTATAGACCTTTATTATAAATCCTCTCATTCTTCATCTTTTAATGTCAACGACTGCTTCTCTTTAAAAGTTTTAATTAATCCTTGTTGTACAAGTATATCCTTCACAGTACTCTACCATAAACTAAAGTTATTTTTCCCATTCAATAGCTCTACCTCGAACTTTAATCCCATCATTCCCACAAATTTTGATATCTCAAACCAACGACTTTGATACCACTTGTTATGAAAAATACATTATACAACAAATAGTATAATGAATGAGAAATTAAAGTTTAACGTGGTTCGACATAAGTCTACTTCATAAAATATATCTACTATTTAAAAATAATAAATATAACCTCTAATAATAATAAAGACACTCTACGCATGCACTTTGTATTTCACCGCATCAAACTTCTCTAAATCTCTACTATAATCTATAATTAATCAACCTCATTATCTTATATATAGACTTCCAAAATAAATTCAAATTCTAAATGTATGTTACTTTATTTATCTAAATTCAAATTCAACTTGAATACTAAATTAAATATTTCTTCATCATTATTAAACAAATCCATTTTCTATTAGGAATTTAAAACAAAATCTTAGCAGAGTTGTTTGTGAACCTCTCATTATGCCTGCTATTTTTTGAGCCGCTTATGCCTAGTGATTTGGCCTGCCGGAGTCTATTAGCCAGAGCTTCTAGTATGAATGAGCTTCATATTTTAGTATGGTTGTCAAAATCAGACTGGACTGAAAATCAAATTAAGGACTGGTTTTATTAGCCCTCATTTACCCATCTCAAAAAATCGATGAACCAACCAGTTAACCGGTAAAATAGAACCAATTTTTTCAGTTCGAGCGGGATAGAGTTTTTTTTTTTTTTTTTTTTTAATTTTTTAAATTTTTTATCAAAACAACATCGTTTTTGTCAAGAAAAAATGGTGTCATTTTGAGTTAAAAGAAATTAAGAGAATTTCAGTAATTTAATTTCAATTTTACCCGACGTTAAAATCATGATCCTATTGCATGTTATCCTATTACGTGAGTAGATATTTGAGTAAGTGAATGTCCATAACTTACTATATATATAACTTTTGATTTAATATGATTAAATTAACGTCATAAAAAATATAATTTTATATAAATTCTTGATTTAGCTATAATTACATTATTTTTATTTTTATCATATACATATATATAATAAATATCAAATTATATATATATATATATATATATATATATATATATATATATATAATTTGATATTTATTATATATTCCCGATTTAATTAGTTCAACCTTGACTTTCATCGATTTTTTTAACTGATTCAATTACCAAAACATTGCATTTTAGCCTCATTAGGAAATGCTAGATCCATCCCTCATCAATAATATTATGGAAGACTTTTTTTATTATTTTTATAACCCTCCACTTCAAGTGAAGTAAAACTTGAAAATGAAGTTTTTGAACTTGGGGTTTTTTCCTATTAGTAATAAAAATAAAATTTGTTCATTTCAATTATTTTCTGTGAGATTTAAATTTGAATTTTCTCTTTAAATTGTAAAATAAATATTAAATTATTAAAATATTTGTCGTATTAGTATTACATATATCTTAATAAGGTTTGTTTCTATTGAAAATTTCTTTTCTTTTGCTGACTTAATTAGACAATTTATTGTTCACAAATCATGCTTAAATAAAACAAGTTGATAATTAATGTCTTAATGATGTATAATAGGAGACAACATAATTGAGAATGGATGTTGCCTGTATACCAAAACCATGACCAATATCGAAAGATATAAACTAGGTAGTAAGATAGTGACCACTCTGTCTTACCTATTTAACGATAGAGAGGTCCTAGCACACCTAATTGGTGAGGCCCGGCCAACCCTTATCGAACCAGCACGATTAGACCACTAATCACCTATAATCGCCCTTTGAAAGGGACACCCGGAGCACGAGCCCAGGGTGTTGTGCCCCATGGTCCATCACGTGCCGCATCCTGTGGATTTGGACTCTTCTGGGTCCTATTAAAATCCAAGATGACAAAAGAAAAACCCACAGAGTTGTGATACATCGGGGTATTAAATTTTTTTAAAATTTAAAATTATTTATTTAAGTGTTTATTATAAATTTTAAATTTATTTAAATTTTTTATAAATATCAAAACTTAAACTTATTTTAGAAAATCACTTTCGATAAAAATATTTTTTGCAATAATATTTTGTATTGCCAAAATAATATTTTTCTCATAATCAATTTCTAACACAATTAGATTTTTTTTAGGGTAACGTTATTGTAGTGAGCAATTTCCTCTTTAAAATGTTGAATTGACTTAATTACCCTTATTTAAAAAAATTTTATTTTTTATTTCCTTTTATGCATTTTTTAATTTTTTTTTTTTTTTTCAGTAAGTCTACATATGATGATTCTTAAATATTACCAAATCCTTAAAAATAACAAGTTGCAGCACAAAATTTATAGAGATCAAGTAAGCCCATGTTTGATAAAACCAATTTGAGACACTAGGTGTTATTCACGCAAAAAGACTAAATTAAATGTTTCAACATCATCATATCAATCTATCGTTTAAGATAATCATGGAAGAGAGGCATATATGAAGTTACCTCTTTTATATATATATATATATATATATATATATGAAGTTACCTCTCTCTCTCTCTCTATATATATATATATTGATTCTAGAGAGATTTGAAAAACTTGTATATATATTGATTCTAAAAAACTTGTATATGATGGATAAGTTAGGAAGGTCGACTTTGAAGAAGTACTAGAGAGATTTGCAGGTTTTTCTTCATTAAAATAAATGTAGAATTCCATTTTAAGTAAATAAAGGTAATTAAGTCAATTCAATACTTTACAGAAAAAATTGCTCTAACAATATGTATTCTGGTAATAACGCTATCCAATGACGGAATAATTTCAGAGCGTAGAGAATTCTACAATATTCTCTGTTGAAGGAAATAAGAGGGGAACAAAGGAACGTGGAGCTAAAGGAACATGGCACTGTAGAATTAGTGGAGTTAGTTGAACAATTTGCGGAATAGTTTCTTAGTGAAAAAGTGGAATTAAGAGGTCATCAGACGGTGGAATTAGTAGAGCTAATGGAAAAGGGAAACCAGGCAATTATTAGATAAAAGTAGAAGCGCAAGCGACAAAAAAACTTGCACTTGCTCACTCCGACAATCAAATACAGATTGACAATCAATCTCAAACTCTCTCCCAAACAAGAAATTAATCAGAACTAAGTTCTCTAGCTTTCAAAACTCTCATTTTGACGATCTTTTTGACATGTAAAGCGCTTCGTAATCAGTTCTCTCAAGTAATCAAATTTCTTTTTTATTACAAACTTTAAATTTTCGCAAGTACTGTCTAGCAAAAGCTTTTTAATGGAACTAAAAACTAAAGGGTTTATTCAGATCCACACATTATTTAAATTCTTTCCCTTTTCTATTGTCTATTGCAATCCAAAGAAAAGTGAATTTCAGTCACAGAAGCAAAAATTAAGGACAAATTGAAATCATTAATTATTAGTTCATGTTAAGTTATTTACTTTTTGTATATAGTAACTTTGTGTTTTTAGTTAATTAGCTTTAATTAGTTAGTTAACTAGTTTGTTACTTAAATAGTTAGAGTTAGTTTCAGTTTTCGTTACTCGTTATAATAATTGTTATTTGACAGCTAAGCTTCTTGTACTGTAATGTATATAAACATACTTGTCAATTTGATTGAACACAAGAAACAATTTCTCATTTTGCTTGTTAAGTCAATATTAATTATTCACTGTGAAAAAATATTGTGGGATTGAAATCTAAAATTGCATTTCCCTAATGCATTAGGATCAATTGTTTATTGGGATTTTCACAAAAATAAGAAAAAAAATTATTTTTATTATTTTAAAAATATTATATATCTAAAAATATTTTTTCAAAAATACAACATAAATTAAAAATTTATTAAATATATATATATAAAATAAAAGTGAAAGAAAAAAAGAAATAGTAAAAATAAAAAAAAAAATTAAAAAAATCGTTTATTTATATAATTTTTTCTTATTTATATCACATTTGAACTGGGCAAAGCCCACATGTGCTTTTTAGGCTCAATAAAATTAATTAATTTATTAAATTGTGACTTGAACCTAAAAATAATTAAGGAAATATTATACAAATATACTATTTTTTAATTTTTTTTCAATTTTATGATTGATTTTTTTCATTTTTATTGTTTTTTTTTACATATATTTGGTATATATTTAGTATATGTGTAGTATATTTTTAATATATATTTAGTATATGTCATATTTTTTAAAAAAATATTTTTAAATATGCAATATTTTTGAAAAAATATTTTTAGATATATAATATTTTAAATTTTTTTTTCTAATAGTAAAAATAAAATATTTTTTATTTTTTTGATATTTTTAAAAAAATCCCAATTATTAAACCCATAAAGTTATCAGAATCTAACAACTTTTTCCTATATATGCAAAATGAAAAATTACAAAATATTCTAAAGAATTCTATAATGTACTCCAATGACAAAAGCGACGTATGTGTAAGAGGGGAACGAAAAAACATGGAGCCAAGGAATTAGAGGAATTAGAGAAACGTAGAACAGTGGAATTAGGAGATAGTGAGACAACTTGCTGAACAATTTCTTAGTGAAGTGAAATTAAGAGGTTATCAAACTATGGAATTAGTGGAGCTAGTAGAAAAATGGAACCAAGCAATTACTAACAGTTCTCCATGACCTATAAAAGTAAAAGCGCTAGTAATAGAAAAACTCTCTCACTCACTCCAACAATCAAGTACAAAGAGACAACCAGTCTCAAACTCACTCCCAAAGGAGAAATCAATTTTTTTAAAGTTCCCTAGCGTTTAATACTCTTATTTTGACATGCTTTTTGGTCTGTAAAGCACTCTATAATGAAGTTATCTCAACCAATCAAATTTCTCTTTGATTGCAGACTTTAACTTTTTCACAAATACTGTGAAATTTTGTCTAGCAAAACCCTTTTAATTAGTGAACAAGGAGCCCAATGGTTTGTTTAGGTTCCTTTTAATCCTGCATAATAGTTTGATTAACAAGTCATAATGCATATAAAACAGTTTAAATACTTTAAGCTAGTGGCATGCTTGCAAAAATTCAGTTGCTAAAAGGGCTAAAAGCTTGGCTAGTGGAAATTCACAATTTTCACAACAATAAAATAAAAATTAAAAAATTAAATATATATTATAAAAAATGTTTATTCCTCCAAACCAAATGAAATGGTTCTAAATTCATTATTGACTCAAGTTTATAACAACAACAATAATAAAACTAAAAAAAAAAGGCCATCATATATTATAAAAGTACACGTATTTACATTTTCATTTTGGAAGAATCACAATAATTGATGCAATAGATAATAAGTTTGTGTTGTCCTTTAGAGAATCGTTGTTCCCTTCCAAACCTAAGGAAAAAGAATTTAGATGCCTACTTTAAAGCATCTCCTACTTTAAAGCATCTCCAAGCTCTTTATATATCCAAACGGTTTAAAATAAAAAGTCAATACAAGAAAATATGGTTGCAAAGAACTCTTTAGTATTTAAATTAAAAGTAGATAGTAAATTTGACTCTCCATATCTAGAGAGCCAATTTCACTCTGTATTTTAAATTTTATAACTTTCAACGTTTGTTATTTAATTCTCTCCCCTATTGTTTAAGAAAAAAAGTAAAATTAAAAGTTAAAATTTAAAGAGTCCATTGGACTTCAAAAAATTTACACTCTTATATTTAACAATTAATTAAAGTTCTTTATATTTATGTAAAAAATGCTCTTGAAAATAAAGAACACCTTTGGAGATTCTCTTACTCTGCTTTGTATGCTCTGTTGTAATCTCTATTTCAATCTTTCCCTAACTTTTAATATATTTTTCCCTAACTTATATATATATATATATATATATATATACACACACACACACATCTGCTAATGACATTCTACATAAGCTGGAAGCTAGAGAGATTTTATACTAAGGTATAGTGTCTACCATATATGTGTGTGTGTGTTTTGATAATGCTAAAACTTGATTTATATTTACATTTTCACTTAACCATTTATTCCAAGTATATTGCCTTTATGTAGAAAGTAATAGTCGTTACTATTTTGTTACCTTTATTACTTTATTATTAAATTGATCAAATTTTGACGGAGGCAAAATTCACTTTCATTTCTGATTAGTAACGCCCATTACAAAATTTTCACCATTGCCTAGTAATGCCTATTACCAATTTTTCACTATCGCCATTGTTTTGGAATTTTATACTTAAGCAAAATTGACGTTTGTTACCTAAAGTTAACCAATGTCACAAAGTAAAGTAATGTTTGTTAAGTAGTCACCTATAATTATTAGCAAAAGTTACAGAAATTTAATAGTCGTTATTTGATGATGCAAGCACAAAAAATAACCCTTTTTCATCGGAACAACCATATTTTTTTATTTGAAGTCAAGGACTATAAGAGAAAAATGTTTCTAAGTGAAGAAGAGTAGATTCTAAGAGATTCAAGTGCTTACAACTGAAATTCTTAAGTGTTAAAATTACACTCTATGTTTAGAACAACTTATACTCTAAGCTTATATCTTGTGTTTATTTGTAAAAGTTATTGAGCTTAATTCCAATCTTTCTATTAGATTCCTTGTGAGTCTTAAGAGATATTACATCTCAAAAGCTTCTTGTGTTTCTTTAAGTGTTGGGCGAAAACATGAAAATCTATTGTTGGACGACATTCTAGAAATCTATTGTTGGGTGAAATTCTAGATCAACTAGTGTATTATAAGTGTTGGATGTAATCTTAGAGAATTAATGGAATTATAAGTCATGGATTTGGGAGAAGTGGATGTAGAAGAAGAGTTTGCTCAAAAACACTATAAAAATGGGCTAAACTTTCTTATTCCTAATCTATTTCAATTTATATAATGTTGCATTTATTAGAGAATATCATTTAGAGTGTGAAATTACATAAATTTAAATTTTTATTCACCCCATCTAGAAATTGCCATATAGGGTTTAAAATTTGGTATCAGAACTTGTGTTATTGATTGCATAAAATCTAATGATTTTAAGAGCTAGCAATCTACTATGACAGGTTCTTAAAAAAATCCTTATCAAGAGGGACAATGTAGCATAAGACCCTTATTGTTTTGTTATTCTAACTATAACCAATGAAAGGTGAAAATGAGGTTCCACATAAGGTCCAAATAGTGTAAACTTTGGGTGGTGGTTGAGAAAGAGCTATTTTTTTTTTTTCAATAGATGAAAGTTAGTCAAAGCCCAAAGATCTTTCCACTTACACCACTAATGATGAGAAGAAGTTGGCCTTGAATGAGAAAGTCATCGACTTACTCTTTTGTGTAGTTTATGAAATTGATTTTACTAAGGTTTCAGCTTGTGAAACCGCCAAAAAGATATGGGAAGTAATGAGAATGACTCATGAAGGTACAGGCCAAATGAAAGATTCAAAAATGAACATCCTCACCATAAATTATGAGAACTTTACAATGAAGGAAGAAGAAACTGTTGTCGAAATATACTAGAGGTTCACTACCATAATGAATGAGTTAAAGGACTTGAGAAGACCTTTACTCAAAAGAGCTAATCACTAAGCTCTTAAGGTCTTGCCGATTAAGTAGGACTCCAAAGTTGATGCTATAGAAGACTAAAAACTTATGTGCATTAAAATTAGAGGAGTTAATTAGAAATTTGACCACTTGTGAGATGAAAAAAAAAAAGAAAAGGCTGAAGGCAAAAGAAAGAAACTCCGAGAAGAATAAGTACATTGCTTTTAAGGCATCAATTGAGGAAAGCAAAGACTCATTAAATGAATAAAATGAATAAGAAATGATGATGCTTGCTAGAGATTTAGTATGTTCAACAAATTCATTTTATAGGACAAGAAGGAAAGAAAATTCTCAAGAAAGAATCAAACATATTAAGCTGGGAGTAGTAATTTCTTCAAGCGATGAAGAGTCAATGGAAGATGAAGAGGATGAGAAAGATAATCTATGCTTTACGACACAAGATGATGGACAAGAAGAAAAGAGATAAATTTTAGATCTTATACTTTTGATGAGTTGCAAGATGTGTTTGATGATTTAAAAGAGACTTTTATGAACATTACAAACGAGAACATTGTTTTAAAAAGAAATTTGTGTCGCTTAAAAATGAGTATGAGAAGCTTTTATAATAATCAAAATAAAATTTTGATAAGATTTTAAATGAAAAATAAGAACTCATATCTCAATTATTTGAATTAAAAGTCTCATTTAAAAAAACTCTCCAATGAGCATGATATAGTCATGGATGAGTTAGAGGATTCAAAAGACTTTTAAGAAAGTTCTCAATTGGTAGAAAAACTCTTGAAGATATTATTACTTCACAAAAAGATGTTTTTAATAATGTTGGTTTAGGCTACAAAGTTGATTTCAAATAAAATAAATATGATATTTTTTTTAAGAAAAAGGAAATTCAACCCAAAGATTTAATAAAATCATTTTTTTATCATTATCACGGACATACATTGCATAGATGTCCTATCAAATTTAAGAAATCATACACTATTAGGAATGTTTGGATTCCAAAAGAATCAAAACTTATCACTAAAAGTGTTTGGGTTCCTAGGAAACAAACAAGGATTGACCAAAGCACTAGGTTACCAATAAAAAAAATGAAACACACTTTGTTTTGTAGGAGAACTCAACGAGAAAGAATAAATGGGTATTTGATAATGGATGCTCAAAGCATATGGTGAGTGACAAGTCAAAATTCAATCAATTGGAGGCCAAAAATGGATGGAAAGTAAGAAGGAAGTTCATTAGCATTGGCTCCATTAAAGCAATTGAAGATATGATGGAAGATTTATCCATAATCAAACATCAAAACCAAAGTACCGTGAAAGAAAAAGAGATTGAAAGTGCAAATTCACTTCAAGAGGCCACTCATCAACAAAGAAAAGTTCAACATCCAAGGATGAGGAATAAGGTCAAGGAACTCCTAAAAGATTTGGGATGAACAACAGAAAACCTCAACTTATACTAATAAGCATATCGACAAAAAAAGAGATTGATGAGAAAGGTAAAAGTGTTAATTCTAAACTCTATAGGAGCATGAAAGGTAAAAATATATTCTCTTTCCTAAATTCTTTGATATTTAAATGATGGTCTCTTTATATATGTTTTAATTTATGCATATATGTTGTGTTTGCAATGATTGATAAATTAATTAATGGAATTCTTATGAATTTTCGTTATTCCATATTCAATCAATATTACATCATTTTCAAATAATATGTTATGTTATTTTGCATATGTATTTGATCCTTTTGGCATACTGAAATTTTTTGGACTTTGAAGGGGAAAGTATAGTTGAGCAAATTGATAGATTATTTACCATCATGATTTTGACAAAAATAAAAGAAAAGGATATTTGATTTTTATTATTATTACTTTAATGAGGATATTAGTTTTTGCATGCTTTGTGATTGTTGTTTTAAGGGGGGAGATGGTGCTTAAAGGGAGATAATGTATATTTGTACAAGTTATGTTTGCCTTAAATTAGAAAAAGGAGAGGTGATTGTTAATGATCTTGCATCTATACCTGTGTTTTAATGATATTGACATATTTTATCTTGTCATTAGCACTATTTGGTATGTGTTTCACTTTTGAATGATCTTGAATATGTTTTTAGCTTTTCATATGCTAATTGGATATTTATATTTATCATAGATAAGTTCATAATATTTTGCTAAAATTTAGCTTTATTGTACTTTAAATTGAATGGATCTTGAGTTATCTTTTCCAAATTAAGTTTAGTTGAGCATATGTAGGTTGTTATTACCTATTTGTAAGCTATTTGCATTGGTTATTCATGTGCTTGATGATATTTTTTCATAACTTATTGATTATTCTTGCTATATGAATGTTTGCTGAGCATATAGTATGCTTTATTATAGGAGAGAAAAGTATTTAACATATTGAGCATATGGAGCATGCCTTCACCTTTTTTATTATGACAAAAAGAGGAAAATTTTATGTTTTGATAATTGAAAATTATGCATATATTTAGGGGGAGTGTCTAATTATGTCCTTTGTGCATATATATTTGTATTTTCAATTGAATTAAATTGGTAAATGTGAATATTTATTAAGTGTTATATGCTTTCAAAGGACTTTGTTTTATCATCACAAAAAAGGAAAATGTTGTCCTTATATGTGTTTCGATGATGCCAAAGCTTGGTTTATATTTACTCTTTCACTTAACTCTTTGTTCCAAGTATTTTTCCTTTTATGCATAAAGTAATTGCTATTACTATTTGGTAATCTTCATTACTTTATTCTCAAATTGATCAGATTTTGACATAGATAAAATTCACCTCTATTATTGATTAGTAATGTTTATTACAAATTCTTCACATTCACTAGTAATGCCTCTTACAATTTTTCATGATCACTACTATTTTGAGAATTGTAGACAAAAACAAAACTCAATTTCGTTACCTAAAGTTCACCAATATTATAGAGCAAAGTAACATCCATTACCATGGGATTAATGGTTACATGTCATTATCAGTAAAATCTGTAGAGATTTTACAGCCATTAGTTGATGATATAAGCACAAAAAAACGTCCATTCTTATTAGAATGACCATATTTTTGTATCCAAAGTCAAAAACTATAAATAAATAAAAAATAAAAAATAAAAAGTTGTTTCTAAGTAAAGAAGAAGAGATTCTAAGATATTCAAGTGCTTACAACTCAAATCCTTCATCTTCAAAATTATACTTTGTTTTTAGAACACCTTATGTTAGAAGCTTGTATCTTTTGTGTTCATTTGTAAAAGCTATTAATCTTAATTCTAATCTTTGTATTAGCTTCCTTGTAAGTCTTGAAAGACATTAAGCCTCAAAAACTTTTGTATTTCTTTGAGTGTTGGGCGAAATCTTGAAATATATTATAGGGCAAAATCCTAGATCAACTAGTATATTGTAAGTGTTGGACACAATCCTGTAGAACTAGTGAATTTTTAAGTCATGGACTTTGGAGAAGTAGACATAAGAGAAGAGTTTGCTCCAAAATATTATAGAATTAGTTAGGTTTTCTTATTCTTATCTCTTTCAATTTATATATTATTGTATTTATTAAAGAATATCATTTAGGCTGTTAAATTGCATTAGAAATTCAAATTTCTATTCACCTCCCTTTAAAAATTGCTATATAGGATTCAACATATATATATATATATATATATATATATATATATATATATATATATATATATATATATATATATATATATATATAT
>CANXYC010202971.1:0-42200 GCA_948193065.1 Aleurites moluccanus | reverse complement strand
TACTGTTATTTGTTCCCTTGATACCATTGCTTTATTACTGCTTATTGATTATTGTGGATGCATGTAAAATTCACTGAGTATCATCTATACTCACTATTTCATTGTTTACCCATTTCAGGAGAGGAGTAGGTTGCAGAATCCCGTCTTCTACCATCTGTGGATTTCTACTACAGACATTCTGATGTATATTTTCTGATATTCTGTATTATTATTTTAGTGTTCATTATCTAGCTACTCCATGGGGTATGTATGGGTTAGGTTAGAGATGAACATATGTATATATTGATGATGATATATTGAGTATATGATGATGCACGATATGATAATATGACTGTTACAGCCAATTGCAGAATAATTACAGAATGCATGACAAAATAACAGAATGAATGGTAACTAATTAAAATGAATAATATATTGAGGTTTATAGATTGTGCATGTGATACTGGGTTCTACGGGTGTCTGTCTCCATTGGCACCTCCCGTGCCCTAGTACCGTCATGGTCTAGGAAACAGGGTCATGACAGAGGTGGTATCAGAGTATCTAAGTTTACAAACTGTGAAACTAGGTTATAGATGAATAGTACCCAAATTACAAAGTAATAGTGATAAGTACAGAATGGGGTAGAATTAAGTATACCATAAAGCATAGTATTTCCTTTGTCGTCCTTTGCTGCTATCGTCTGTTATATGTTATTATTCTGCGTTTTTGTCATTTTTTGAGACAGTTTTTATTTTTTCCAACAGATTATAGAGATGTCTGACGATAGAGACAGAGATACCAAGAAGGCAGAGGTAGCCTCCAATGAGCCACTGGTTAGAGAGATAGCAGTATCAAAGGGTCTGTCTAGATCTCGACGGACTACAGAGGATACAGAGAGGGGCGATGACCCCTGGAGAGTAGAGATGATGAAGGGGATGATGGAGTTGCGCAGGGAGTTAGCTGATTTGAGACGGGAGAGATAACAAGTACCTCCACCACCTACTCCAGCAGTAGTGCCACCACCTGTAGGACCCAAGGCAGTTCCAGTGGCACCGGCTCCTGTGTAACTAATTGGGGCTCAGAGGGAGCCAGCTGTACAGGGAGGCTGAGGAGTGATTGAGGAGGGAGGAGTATCGATGTTTAGCTTTCTGAAGCTAAATTTACCTGAGTTTAGGGGAGATAGAGGTACTGATCCAGTTGATTTCTTGGAGGAGGTGGAGAAGGTAGTGAGGAGACTACCGTGTTCTGAGTTGAGAGCTATGGAGTTGGTTGGGCTATTGCTTAAGGGTAAGGCCTGGACATGGTTTTTGAGACGGATGGAGCCCAGGCTTTATGGTGAGCACCCATCTTCATGGGCAGAGTTTAGATAGGATTTGATTGATGAGTTCATTACTGAGGGTGTTAAAACCCGTAACTTGGTTAGATTTGAGCAGCTTGAGCAGGGGGACAGATCTGTAGAGGAATATACTGAGGAGTTTATTTGGTTAAGTAGGTATGTTGCTCATATTGTACCGACGGAAGCTGATCTGATTAGTAGATTTCGGAGGGGTTTGCATGATGCACTGCATAATGCATTACTGGCTATAGAGTTCACTTCATTGACTACAGGGATTGATAAAGCTACACAGATGGAGGAGAAATATAGGACTGAGAGGGAAAAGAGGGACCAAAAGAGAAAAAGGGGTCCTGGATCACAAGTTAGGAGGGGGAGAGCAGCTCCCATCCTAGGCAGGTAGAGCCAGGGCCCCGATTTGAGCAGAGATCTCTAACCAGTAGTCAGAGCAGGAGATTACCGAGTAGGGGATAGCCAGTAGTTCAGTTATCACCTACCTACTCTCAGGGTTCTTCAAGGCCAGTTACACAGGTACCCAACATTCCTACATGTGGGTTTTGTGGTCGGAGACATGGAGGGGTTGGAGACAGATTGGTGCTTGTTTGATGTGTGGCCAGCAGGGCCATTATGCTAACACTTGACCATTGAGGGCTGATTAGCAGCCATCTATCACAGTTTCTCAGCCAGTGGTACAGGCGAGTCAGAATATGGATAGAGAGGCTACAGGCAGAGGCAAGGGAGGATAGGTTCCCAGTGGTAGTCAGGCTCCAGCTGGTAAGGGCCAGGGCAGAGTGTTTGTGATCAACACCCAGAATGCCCAGAGAGCAGACAATATAGTTGCAAGTACCATCTTGATTCAGAATGAGATTGTTGATGCCTTATTCGATTCTAGTGCTACTCATTATTTTGTGTCACCATATTTTGCACCTAAATTGAATAAGGAGAGGAAATTATTAGATGTGCCATTGATGATTGCTACTCCTAAGGGTGATAGTGTGGATGTTGATTATTATTACTCTAATTGCATTATTAAGATTGATGATCATATCTTGCGTGCTGATTTGATTGAGTTGCCCGTGTTAAAGCTAGATGTTATTTTGGGTATGGACTAGTTGATGAGGCACCGGGCAGTTATTGACTGTTATCGGAAGAGACTTAGATTTCAGCCAGAGGGGCAGCCAAAGTTTGAGTTTCAGGGTGATATTCGGGAGTTTCGAGTTAACCTGATTTCTGCTATCCAGGCTAGGAGGATGATTGGCAAAGGTTTTTCAGCCTATTTGGCATATGTAGTGGATGTACAGAGATCTTCTGTATAGTTGGATCAGATACCGGTGGTTCAGGAGTTTCCTGATGTATTTCCTGATGAGTTGCTAGGATTGCCCCCTGATAGAGAGATTGAGTTTAAGATAGACCCAATATCTATTCCTCCATATAGAATGGCTCCAGCTGAACTGAAGGAATTGAGATACAGTTACAAGAGCTATTAGATAGAGGGTTTATCAGACCAAGCAGTTCTCCTTGGGGTGCATCGGTACTATTTGTGAGAAAGAAAGATGGCTCATTGAGGATGTGTATAGACTACAGACAACTGAACAAAGTCACAATAAAGAATAAGTATCCATTGTCTCGGAGAGATGATTTATTTGATCAGTTGCAGGGAGCTAGTCATTTTTCAAAGATAGATCTGAGGTCTGGGTATCATCAGTTGAAGATTAAGCAGAGTGATATAACCAAGACTGCTTTTAGAACCCACTATGGACATTATTAGTTTTTGGTGTTGCCATTCGGGTTGATCAATGCACCTGCTACTTTCAAGGATCTTATGAACAGGGTGTTCAGGTCATATTTGGATAAGTTTGTCATTGTATTCATTGATCATATACTTATTTATTCCAGGAGTGAGGAGGAGCATATAGAGCATCTGAGGATTGTGTTGCAGACACTTCAGGAGCATCGATTGTATGCTAAGTTATCTAAGTGCCAGTTCTGGTTGAACGAAGTGTGCTTCCTTGGTTATGTGATATGCAAAGATGGAATTAAGGTGGATCCTCAGAAAATTGAGGCGGTTGCTAATTGGCCCCAGCCTACTAGTGTTTCAGAGGTGCGCAGTTTTCTGGGTATGGCTGGATATTATAGGAGGTTTGTGAAGGATTTCTCCCAGATTGCAGCTCTATTGACTAGACTGATGAGGAAACAGGAGCGGTATGTATGGACAGATGAGTGTGACTGTAGCTTCCAGGCTTTGAAGTATTGCCTTACCAGTGCTCTAATATTGGCATTACTAGTTGAAGGAAAGAAATTCACAGTGTATTGTGATGCATCACGGATTGGACTGGGTTGTATATTGATGCAGATGGGTAGGGTAATTGCTTATGCTTCTCGCCAGTTAAAGAAGCATGAAGTAAATTATCTTACTCATGATCTGGAGATGATAGCAGTGATATTTGCCTTGAAGATTTGGAGACATTACCTGTATGGATCAAAATGTGAGATATATACTCATCATAAGAGTCTACAGTATATATTTTAGCAGAAGGATCTGAATCTTAGGCAGAGTAGATGGGTAGAGCTTCTTAAAGATTATGACTGCGAGATTCTTTATCACTCAGGGAAGGCCAATATAGTGGTGGATGCTTTAAGCAAGAAATCGATGGGCAGCTTAGCTCATATAGTGATTGGCAGGAGGCTATTAATCAGAGATATAAGAGAGTTAGCAGATATGGGAGTAGAGTTAGAGTTGGGATCCCAGGATCAGAACCAAGCTTTGATAGCCCAATTTCGAGTGAAGTCACTATTGATTGATGATATTAAATTGGCTCAGGACAGGGATCCTTATCTACTGAAGCTCAAGGGAGAGGTACAGAGTAGGAGGATGATAGAGTTCACAGTAGAGGATGGGGTACTGAGATATGGGAAGCGCATATGTGTAACAAATTTTGATGGACTACGAGATCGGATCATGAAAAAGGCTTATTATTCTGCATTCAGTGTACATCCAGGGATTACTAAGATGTACCATGATTTGAGAGATATATATTAGTGTCCTGGGATGAAAAAAGATGTAGCTCAATTTGTGTCTAAATGCTTAGCCTGTCAGCAGGTTAAGTACAAGCATCAGAAGCCATCAGGTCAACTTCAGGAGATTGAGTTGCCAGAGTGGAAATGGGAACAGGTGACTATGGATTTTATAGTTGGTCTACCACAGACTTCGAGGGGATATGATTCTATTTGGGTGATTGTTGATCGTCTGACAAAGTCTACTCATTTTCTGGAGGTAAAGACCAACTATATGGCAGCTCAGTATGCACAGCTGTATGTGGATAAGATTGTGCGGCTTCATGGAGTTCCTTTGGTGATTATATCAAACAGGGGTACACAGTTCACATCTCGATTTTGGCAGAAATTTCAAGAGGCTATGGATACCCAGTTACAGTTTCTTACTGCTTTCCATCCACAGACTAATGGGCAGTTGGAAAGGACAATCCAGACTTTGGAGGATATGTTGAGATTGTGTGTTCTAGATTTCAAAGGTAACTGAGATTATTATCTGCCACTGATAGAGTTCTCCTACAACAACAGTTATCACTCTTCTATTGGTATGGCTCCATTTGAAGCACTATATGGTAGGAAGTGCAGATCTCTAGTATGTTGGGTGGAGCCAGAAGAGAAGCAGCTAGAGGGGCCAGAGTTGATCAGAGAGACTATGGAAAAGGTTCCAATGATCAGAGAGCGGATGAGGACTGCCTTCAGTAGGCAAAAAAGTTGTGCTGATCCGAAGAGGAAGGATGTATATTTTGCAGTTGGTGATCATGTCTTCCTTAAGGTCTCACCGATGAGGGGTTTTATAAGATTTGGGAAGAGGGGTAAGCTATCACCAAGGTTTATAGGCCCGTTTGAAATACTTGAGAAGATAGGTAATGTGGCCTATAGATTGGCTCTTCCACCCAGTATGATCCATGTACATCCAGTTTTTCATATATCGATGCTGCGAAAGTATGTGTCTGATCCATCGCACATTTTGGAGGTTCAGGAGGTGGATCTCAGTGATGATTTGTCTTATGAAAAGCTACCTGTAGAGATTATTGATCAGGTCAGACAACTTCGGAACAAGGACATCCCGATGGTTAAAGTGCTTTGGAGGAACTAATCTATGTAGGAGTGCACTTGGGAGAGTGAGCAGGAGATGAGGAATAGATATCCCTTCCTATTCTAGCAGTGAGGTATGTTTTATTTAAATTCGAGAATGAATTTATTTGTAGGGGGTAGAATGTAATACCCTATAAATTCCTAACTCTCATGCATGAATTAATTCTCAGAATATGGTTCATTAGTCTTGAAATGATGGGAAATTATTTTAGAGACACAGTTAGAAAGCAAACTTGTTACTTTTTCGGAAAACGGCGGTGTCAGGAACACTGCTGAGAAATTAACAGTCCGGTCAACAGAAGAATTCTTGAAGTTGATCTGGGGGTAAAAGATCACCATAATTTATGTTTAATTTTGGTAAAAAGAAAGAAGTGAAAATCATTTAGGAACACTGAAAAAGTAACTAATGGCATAATTGTAAATAAATGGAAGTTAAAGGTGAATAGTGGAAATTGATCGGTCGAGATTACAGAATGACTCCAGAACTATTTTTATAAATAAGTGTAAATTAAAATAAGCTTATTGACCCCCCCCCCCCCCCATTCTGATATCTAAATCCTGACAAAATTGACAGAATAAATTACAGAAAATTTTGGACCAATGTGTAACTAACAAAAGTTCAAGGAGTTAGTTATAATTTGCCAAATTAGATTTTCTATTTAATTATCACTTAGTCGTTTGTTCTTCATTCTTCTTCTTCTTCCTTAAGTGGCCGAACCACTTTTCATGCTTTCTTCTTCCATTTTCTTCATCATTTCATCAAATTTTCTAAGGAAAATTGATAGAAAACTAGTAATTCCACTTAGTTCTCTTCATTTCCATCCTTAATTTGTAGAAAAGAGCTAAGGATTTCAAGGAGTTTGGAGACAAAGATTTCGTCCACTCTTCAAAGTTGAGGTAACAATGAGTTTTCTTTTATTTAATTGCTTATGTAGATGTTATTTAGATTGAATTGAATGGGTTTGGTGGTTAATTGCATCAATTGAATCTATTTGATGGAAATCCCTAACTTGGTTGGCTAAATTAAAGTTGAGTGAAATGAGTTGATCATTTAGAGTTTGTTTATGTTAATTGATGATAGAATTAGTTGATTGGATGTGATTAGGCAACTAATTGATGGATTATTTGATGTAGAATTGAAAGTTGGACAAGGTTGCTCTATATAGGCCAATTAGTGATTTTGGTGGAATTGGCTTGTGCAAAGGTGATTTGAAGCCTTAGGTGAGTTTATATTGCATCAAATTACATGCCTATATCATTGAATTATTGATTGGAAACCTTTGGTAAAAACTTTACCTTGGCCGAACCTACCTTTACTATTCACTCCTTTGGAATTGCTTTGTTTTTGCTTGATTTTCTCTTGCCATTTGATCCCATTTTGATGTTATTTAATTGTGTTTCTTGAAGCCTATACGTTGTTTGCCAATGTAACTTTGTGTTGATTGAATTGGGCAAGTCAAGTTTATAACCTAACCTAACCTATTGGCTTGCCATTGTATGCCCACCATGTGTTTGATGAAATGCCTAGTTCATTTGCCTTTGGTCTATTGGCTTGTATGCCATAGGCCTACCAATTAAATGTCATTGTCGCCACCGACGTTGGCATGTCAATTGACCTACAGTTTTTCGTCACCGAACCAACTTTTATTCCATAGTTTTCTTAATTGCCAAACCTTTTATCATTAATTGTATATTGTATACGGCATTGCCATTGTTCATATTGATAACTGAACTGATTGATATTGAACTAATTGATATTGGATTGATTGATATATGGATGCCATTGTTGCTTTATGGTATCCCTTGTTATTGACCCTTATATGGTTTGGCAGAGCTACCGATCTGACAGGATAGTGGAGAAATACTGTCAGCGATGTACACATTGTATTACTGATACCCTAGCTAGGAGGGGTTATAGTCCTGGCCATAAGGCCTGATCAGCCTTATGCTCACTGATACAGATGTGATACTGGAGACCTACATGATCCATACTGATACGGATTACTGGAGATTGTATGTTTTCTTTTCATACAGTCCATCCCTTTATCTGTCTTTCCATATGATGCCGAGCCTATATGATATTCTTTGGCTATACTGTACCCTGATATTGATTCCTTATACTGTTATTCGTTCCATTAATACCATTGCTTTAGTACTGCTTACTGATTATTGTGGATGCATGTAAAATTCACTGAGTATCATCTATACTCACTATTTCATTGTTTGCCCATTTCAGGAGAGGAGTAGGTTGCAGAATCCCATCTTCTACCATCTGTGGATTTCTGCTACAGACATTCTGATGTATATTTTCTGATATTTTGTATTACTATTTTAGTGTTCATTATCTAGCTGCTCCATGGGGTATGTATGGGTTAGCTAGGAGATGAACATATATATATATTAATGATGATATATTGAGTGTATGATGATGCACGATATGATAATATGACTGTTACAGCCAATTATAGAATAATTACAGAATGCATGACAGAATAACAGAATGAATAGTAATTAATTAAAATAAATAATATATTGAGGTTTATAGATTATGCATGTGATACTGAGTTCTATGGGTACTAATCGCCATTGGCATCTCCCGTACTCTAGAATAGTCACAGTCTAGAAAATCGGGTCGTGACAGGATTCTTGGATTTTTAGGTTGTTTTACTTGGAAAATTTGATGGAAACAAGTTTAGTTCTAGGTTTAATCAAGTTTTCTTTAAGTATTTCTTGAAAATTTGCAAAAGAAATGGATGGATGAAGGGAGGAGAATCATCGCCTGGTGTGGGAGAGAGAAGGAGGAGAAGAAAATGAAGAAGAAAAATATAAAATAAAACTATTTATATTAATTAAGTTTCAAGTAATCCGATTTTCTTCCCTGGCAGTTCTCGTATTCCTATTTTGAACCTGAAACTTTTAACTATTCATATTTTTGTCCCATTTCAATTTTGAAATAATACTTTTATATTTCTCTAGCTTATGAGTCTAATGGTGATATTAAACACTTATATTTTCGAACCTGTTTGTTAATCGAAATGTCAATGTGCTTACCTACCTATCGGGTCCAATGGTGGAGATTTTTTAACAGATTTCGATTCCTAGGTTTCTAAAATTTACAAAGCAAGGTATTTCCTTCATTCCATTTTCCTTGTTGCAAAGCTGTGCAATAACCCAAGATACATATGGAGAAGTATATAAGTAACCAAAGGCTTGATAAGGGAATGCTGTCTTAAGAGAATTAGTTCAGGTCAGACCACCTCAATTTGGAATGATCCCTAGTTTCCTCTTAGTGATAAAGCTAGACCGACTACAAAAGTTGTAGAGAAATTCTCTCATTATATGGTTTCATACTTGATGTTATCTAGCAGGAAGTCTTAGAATAAGGATATGATTAGGGCAATATTCAATGCTCAGGATGCAGAAATAATTCTGAAAATCCCCTTGAGTGTCCAACATATGGAGCATTCTTGGTTTTGGTTACCTGAAACAAAGGGTCACTTTAGTGTGAGGAGTTGCTACTATCTGAGTCATAATGCTTTTTTCGATTATTGTTTCTAGTGTTATTTCAGGTTTTTGGAAGAGGTTTTGGAGACTCAAAGTGCCTGCTAAAGTCAAGGATTGTGTTTGGCGAGCTACCCAAGAGTGTCTACCTACTGTTTCCTTTTTGAAATCGAAGAGGGTAGATATTGATGAGGTTTGTCCTGTTTGTGAAATTGATAATGAGACTCCCTTCCACATTTTAGTATGTTGTTCCTTTGCAATTGAATGTTAGAGATTATCTGCTTTGGGAGTGGATCGAGGTAATTCTTCCAATTTCTTTGAATGTTTGATCTCGGTTTTTGGTATTTTGCATCTGGAGCAGTGTTGTAATACCTTTTATATGCATAACATGTTTTTGTGAAATAAGTTCTCAGTATATGGATTTAAAATTATCGAAATGGCTAATGATAATTTTGAAAACTAAGTTAGAGCGAAAATGAGAAATTTTTTCGGAAATTGTCGGTACCCATATCACTGCCATAAAAATAGTAGTCCGGTCAACAGATGAATTTCTGATTTTGGAAAGAGGGTAAATGATAATGTATATTAATGTGTAAATACAGTAAAAAGAAAGATGAGAAAAATGTTGAAGAACACTGATAAAGTATGCGATGGCAAAACCGTAAATAAAGGAAACTTTGGGGTATAGTGGAATTTCGACAGTCTGAGTTTCAGAATGGCTCTGAAACTATTTTTATTAGTATTAATAAAAATAAGATGTTTGAACATTCACTTTGAATTTTAATTCCCAATGGAATTGTCAGAATAAATTATCGAGCGAAAATGTATCAAAAGCAAATTAAGGAAAGTTGGAGGACCTAAAGTGAAATTTGCCACTTTTGTCTTACTATATAAGCATGCCTTAGAATTTTTTTCCCATTTGCTTCTCTTCTTCATCGTAGCCTTCATCTTCCATTTTCCATTTGATTTTTCTTTTGATTTGTGAAGAGAAAGTGATGGAAACTTGGATTAAACACTAAATAATCCATCCTCCACCAAATTAAATCATAGAAAATCAAGAAAAATTCAAGAACACCAAGCTTTGAAATTCCAGAAATTTGAAGGAATTTAGGTAAATTGTTCATTTTTTTTGTTTTTATGGTTTAATTAGGTTAATTAAATATTGGTAGGATTGGGTAAATGGTTTAATTGCATCAATTGATGCATTAAGCAATTTTTTCCAATTTTCAAACCCTAAAGTGAAGTTATGTAATTGGATTTTGTGTATATGAGTTAGGATGTATAAATTGAGTATAGAATAAGTCAATTGGATGTTTATTAGTGATTAATTGATGTTTACATTATTGTAGAAAATTCGGTTGGAAAAAATTGTCGATTTTGCCTATTGTGAGGAATTGAAGAATTGGGTGGTAAGGCAATTTTGCTAGCTGATTGGGAGTGCTAGGTGATTCTTTTATGCATCAATTTTTATGCCTAAATTGCTAGAATGCAAATTGTAATTCATTTGTGAAAACCCTAAAGTGGCCGAACCACTTTAGGGCAAAATGCCTAAGTTTTGTTCTTGCTTTTGGCTTGTTTTTTCTTGCCTATTTGATTCAATTGTTGAAGATTATTGAGTTGTTTTTGTTGCCTATGGAATTGCTTCCATGTGTATGTTTATTGATAATTGGGGCAATGTCAATGTTGCACCAAAATCATGCCAAAAAATCCGTAGGCCAACCAATTTGAATGCCACCGTAACCAGCGACAATGGCATGCCAATTGCGTTAACTTTTTGGCCGCAAATAACCAATTTATGTTTGTTCCCATTATTGGTCACTAGACCTTTGGTCATCATTTAATCAATTATTATTGATGTCTTATTGTCTTTATGCTCATTAATTTGATTACTAATGAGTTATTGATACTTGCTGGTGCCATTATTTGAAATGGTATCTATTAATGTGTTTATTGCTTCTATTGACTCCGAGGTGATTTGATAGAGTTGTCGTTCTGACAGGATAGTGAGTTCATGCTGTCGGTTTTGTGCACATTGTATTGATTGATACCCTGTATTAGGAAGGGATGTCCTAGTCATAATACCCGTACAGTCTTATGTTTATATATATATATATATATATATATATATATAATGATTTGTACTTGACATATTTTTATGCGTTTCATGGCTCTATATTTGTAATTTCCATCTTATTCATGTGATATTGATTATATTGATATCATTGTTTACTTACAGTCATGTTTTGTACTTGCTTCTGTATTATAGAGATTTTGAGTAGACTAATGTTATTATTTCATCTGCCTATTGTTTATTGATATTCCATTTCCTGTCATTTGTCGATGCATATTAGATTTACTGAGTATCATATATACTCACCCTCTCACTGTTTACCCTCTCAAGTACATAGTAGGAGGCAGATATCCCAGCTCTTTTGGCTCTCTATGGATTCTATAGATCTTGTGTTAGTGTAATATTATGAACACTGTATTATTTTTTGTATGTTCATATCGTAGCTGCTCCGTGGATTTTGTACGGTATAGTTAGTATATGAATATGTATTATGTATGGGAATATTGGAGATTACTAATGATATGATTATGGTATTTACAGAAAGTTACAAAATGAATGACAAAGTGGCAGAGTGAATAGTGTTTATGTGAGTGAATGGTTATATATACTATTATGTGATTGATGATAGGTATAGATATGTTTCCGCTGTGATATAATGATTGCATTGTAGTGATTGATGGGTTCTATGGGTGTCGGTCGCCTCTACATCTCCAGCACCCTAAGACCATCGCGATTCAAAAATGGGTTGTGACAGAGATGGTATCAGAGCACTAGGTTACCTATATCAGAGCTCTGTGTTTACAGATAACAGAGCATAGATTACAGAGGAATAGTAAAATAAGTATAGAATAGGTAGAGTTAAGTATACCATGTAGCATAGGAATTCCTGTATCGTCATTTGTTATATCCATCAAATATGTATAAGTATTCTGCATATTTGTAATATACTGAGTACGTGTTTCATTTTTTTTTTTTGACAGTTTACAGAGATGTCTAATGGTGGACACAGAGATACCAGAGAGGCTGAGGTAGCCTCTAATGAGTCCCAGGTCAGGGAAGTTTCTATTTTTGAGGGACCGTCTAGATCCCGACGGACTACAGGGGATACTGAGAGGACTGATGACCCCTGGAGATATGAGATGATGAGAGGGATGATGGATCTGCGTAGGGAGCTAGCAGAGTTCAGGCGGGAACGACATAATGTACCGCCACCTCCAATACCAGCAGCAGTGCCACCCCCTGTTGTACCTGCTGCAGCACCAGTTGTTCCAGCTCTTGTACAGCCAGTTATGGTTCCCGAGGAGCTTGTTGTACAGGGAGGCCACCGAGTTATTGATGAGGGCGGAGTTTCTATGTTTAGCTTTCTGAAACTAAGTCTGCCAGAGTTCAGAGGAGACAGAGGCAGTGATCTAGTGGATTTTCTAGAGGAGGTTGAGAAGGTAGTTAGGAGACTACCTTGTTCTGATCTTAGAGATGTATAGTTGGTTGGGTTATTGTTAAAAGAGAAGGCATGGGCTTGGTTTTCGAGGAGAATGGAGCATAGACTGTATGGTGAGCATCTACCCGTATGGGATGAGTTTCGTCAGGGATTGATTGATGAGTTTATAACAGAGGGAGTGAAGACCCGGAATCTAATTCAGTTTGAGCAATTAAAGCAGGGGGACAGGTCTGTAGAGAAGTATGCAGAGGAGTTCATCACACTGAGTAGATATGCTACTCACATTGTTCCTACTGAGGCTGATCTAATCAGCAAGTTCAGGAGAGGATTACATGCTTCACTTCATAATGCTCTATTGGCTACTGAATTCACATCTTTGATGACAGTTATTGACAAAGCTACTCAGATGGAAGAAAAGTATAAGGCAGAGAGGGCTAAAAGAGATCAGAAGAGGAAAGGAGGACCAGGATCTCAGAGTAGGTGGGGGGAGAGCAACTCCCAGCCTAGACAGATTGAGTCAGTACCTCGATTTGATCAGCGACCTTCATCTGGTAGTCAGAGGAGGAGGGTTCAGAGTAGGGGACCATCAGTGCAGCCTGCACCTGCATATTCACAGGGTTCTTCCAGACCTATTACTTAGATGCCTAGTGTACCCGTTTGTGATTTTTATGGTAGAAGGCATGGAGGGGAGTGTCGTAGACAATCAGGTGCTTGCCTGAAGTGTGGGCAACATGGTCATTATATTAGCAAATGTCTCTTGTGGGGTAGTCAGCAGCCATCTGCTTTAGTTTCTCAGCCTACAGTTCAGATGAGTCAAAATGTGGTCAGAGAGGCTCCAGGTAGGGGTAGAGGCAGAGGGCAGGCATCTAGTAGTGGTCAAGCCCCAGCAGGCAGAGGCCAGGGGCGAGTGTTTGCTTTGAACACTTAGGAGGCACAAGGATCAGGCAATGTGGTCACAGGTACTATTTTGATATAGAATGAGATTGCTGATGCTTTATTTGACTCTGGTGCTACACACTCATTTGTTTCATCACAGTTTGCACCTAAGTTAAATAAGGAGAGACGGTTATTGAGTATGCCTCTTGTGATAGCTACACCTAAGGGAGAGAGTGTAGATGTTGATTATTATTATCCTGCTTGTGTGATACAGACTGATGATAACATTCTGTATGCTGATTTGATTGAACTGCCTTTGTTAGAGCTAGATGTGATCCTTGGTATGGATTGGCTAACTTCACATCGTGTAGTTATTGATTGTCATAGAAAGAGGGCTAGATTCCAGCCTGAGGGGCAGCCTGAATTTGAATTCCTGGGTGATCAATGGGAATTCAGGATTAGTTTTGTTTCTGCTATCTAGGCTAGAAGGATGATAGGGAAAGGTTGTTCAGCCTACTTGGCTCATGTGATTGATGTGTAGAAGATTTCTGTAGATATTGATCAGATATCAATGGTTTGGGAATTCTCTGATGTTTTCCCTAATGAGTTGTTAGGTTTACCCCCAGATAAGGAGATACAGTTTGAGATTGAGGTGTATTCAGGCACCGATCTGATATTCATTCCTCAGTACAGAATGGCACCAGCAGAGTTGAAAAAATTAAAGGTGCAATTGCAGGAGTTATTGGATAGAGGATTTATTAGACCGAGTAGTTCTCCGTGGGGTGCTCCAGTATTGTTTGTGAAAAAAAAGGATGGCTCATTGAGAATGTGCATCGATTATAGACAGCTGAACAAGATGATAGTGAAGAATAAATATTTATTGCCATAGATTGATTATCTGTTCGATCAATTGCAAGGTGCCAGTCATTTCTCTAAGATTGATTTGAGATTTAGGCATCACCAATTGAGAATCAAGAAGGGTGATGTGCCTAAGACTGCTTTCAGGACCCGGTATGAACATTATGAGTTTCTAGTGTTGCCACTCGGGTTGATTAATGAACCTGCTGCATTTATGAATTTGATGAACAGGGTGTTCAGGCCAATTTTGCTAGATGATTTTGCCTATTGTGAGGAATTAAGAAATTGGGTGGCAAGGCAATTTCGCTAGATGATTTGGAGTGCTAGGTGAGTCTTTTATGCATCAATTGTTATGCCTAAATTGCTAGAATGCAAATTGTAATTCATTTGTGAAAACCCTAAAGTGGTCGAACCATTTTAGGGCAAAATGCCTTAGTTTTGTTCTTGCTTTTGGCTTATTTTTCCTTGCCTATTTGATTTAATTGTTGAAGATTATTGAGTTATTTTTATTGCCTATGGAATTGCTTCTATGTGTATGTTTATTGATAATTGGGGCAATGTCAATGTTGCACCAAAATCATGCCGAAAAATCCATAGGTCAACCAATTTGAATGCCACCGTAACCAGCGACAATGGCATGCCAATTGCGTCAACTTTTTGGCTGCAAATAACCAATTTATGTTTGTTCCCATTATTGGTCACTAGACCTTTGGTCATAGTTTAATCGATTATTATTGATTTCTTATTGACTTTATGCTCATTAAATTGATTACTAATGAGTTATTGATACTTGCCGATGCTATTATTTGAAATGGTATCTATTGATTTGTGCTTGACACATTTCTATGCGTTTCATGGCTCTATATCGGTCATTTCCATCTTGTTCATGTGATATTGATTCTATTGATATGATTGTTTATTTACAGTCATATTCTGTACTTGCTTTTGTATACAGAAATTCTGAGCAGACTGATGTTATTATTTCATCTACCTATTGTTTATTGATATTCCATTTCCTGTCATTTGTCAATGCATATTAGATTCACTGAGTATCATATATACTCATCCTCTCACTGTTTACCCTCTCAAGTACAAAGTAGGAGGCAGATATCCCAGCTCTTTTGATTCTCTGTGGATTCTGCAGATCTTGTGTCAGTGTAATATTATAAACACTGTATTATTTTTTGTATGTTCATATTATAGCTGCTCCATGGGTTTTGTATGGTATAGTTAGTATATGAACTTGTATGTATGGGAATATTGGAGATTATTAATGATATGTTTATGGTATTTACAAAAAGTTATAGAATGAATGACAGAGTGGCAGAGTGAATAGTATTTATGTGAGTGAATGGTTATATATACTGTTATGTGATTGATGATGAGTATAGATATGTTTTCATTGCGATATTGTGATTGCATTGTAGTGATTGATGGTTCTACTGGTGCCGATTGCCTCGGTATCTTCCACACCCTAGGACCGTCGTAATCCAGAAATGGGTCGTGACAAGTGTGAATTGTTGGTATTGATTTGTTGGGCAATTTGGAAAGCAAGGAACGATTTGGTATAGAGAGGGGTTGTTATGTTTGATTTATAGGTTGTGTGTAAAGCAAAGGAATTCTTCAGTAATTGGAGTCTGGCTCAAAGTAAATGGCACTCTAGAATGTCGAATCACAACTCTAGTGATCAAATTGTGTTAAAATGGACAAAGCCACAGGCTACATGGCTAAAATTGAACGTGGATGCGACTATTTTTGAGGATCTGGGTGTAATACTCCAGTAGACAGAACAATGGATAGTGAGGAAATACAAAAGGTAGTATAAATATAACGGACTATAGTAATAGATATAATATTAATTGAAGTATGAATAGGCTCAATCGATTATGAAAATATACAGAAAATGATAGAGAGTAATATTCAATAATTTTTGAGCCTCAATCGGATCGCTTTTGAGGTACTGTCCCGGAAAGTACCGGTGTTAATTACACTACCAGGGAAATAGCAGTCCGACTAATTTAAGAATTTTTGACCCAATCTTGGGGGGATTAAATAGGTTAATTTTATGTGAAATTATAGTGAAAATAAAGAGTTGAAAAATATTTTGGAATACCGAAAATAAGAATAATGGCAAAGTTATAAATAAAGACAACTTTGGGGACAATTTTGAAAATCCACTGTCTGAGATCCATAAATGACCCAGGCCTATTTTTAAATGATAGAACAACTTAAAATAAGGTATTTCACTCCCCACACTTGAGGTTGAATCTAAATAGAATAGACAGAATAAATTACAGAAAGTTTTGGAGTCAAAAATACAAATAAGAAAAATTTTGGACCAAAGTGCAATTAAACAAAGTTTTAAAACCCACTCATTCTATAATTAAGCCAAGGTGGCCGGCCATGGTGAGAGGAAATGATATTTTTTGATAGGAAATAATTATTGATTTATCAAATTAATTGAAAATGTGACAAATCACCAAAATCTAGAAATTTCTATTATTTTATCTTCAATTTTTTTTTGTTGGCTTTTGGTGTATATAAAATATGATAAGGATATGTTAGCTACCATTTTGGAGAGGAGAACCGAACCATATTGAGGGGAGAAAAACTAAAGAAATATGTCTTCTAACATTTTCAAAGAAATCAACCAAAAATAGCTAGAAAATTGAAGAAGGAAGAAGCTTTAAGAAGAAAATATGTTAGAAAAATTGTGTTCAGGCTTTTAGTGGAGCAAAAGGAAGTGAGATTTAATTATTTTGATTTGAGGTACTATTCTTAAACTCATTCTTTTAATTGAATTTGTGTAATTTATGGTTTAGTTAAGTAGGAAATTAATTGATTTAAGCTAAAAATGTAAAGAATGTACTAGGGTTTATATAGTTTCTGAAATCTATTTTAAGGCAGTAATTTATGGCTAATATTCCAAAATTTTAATGACTAAATTTGAAGATAGTTAAAACATAAAAATTATATATAAATATGTTAATTAGACTTTTGTGAAAGAAATTTGGAAAATTCGAAGCGAGGAAAGAGTTATTGGATAAAAACTGTGACTGATCTAGAATTAGATTTTCTAAAAAATACTACTGTGTTTTATTACGTAGACCATTACAGATAGAATTAGAAGAAGTGTTCAACATTAAAAGTGTTCATTTATGTCTTATCTATAATCCTGTAAAAGAGTTTTTCAATTGAATTTGTGGTTTATGAGATATTAGGTTATAAGTATAGACTGCCCAGAATGACTATTTAACAGAATATAGGTTACAAAGTTTTATTAATATAAGGGCCTTAAAGTATGAATTAAAGAAAGTGTTAAACATAGAATATATTCATTTATATATGTTATATAAATGATTGTAAAATAGTTTTGTAATTGGATGAGCACGGAATTAATTACAGGTATGGAAACATGGTATATCTGGATAAAGATTTCAAGGCAGTAGTTTAACTTTGGAAATTCACTAATAATTGTTCAGTCATTCAAAAATTATAAAATTTGGATATGTTATAATTTTATGTATATATTTTCAATAGGAAAAGAATTACAGTAATTAGTTAAGTATTGATTAAGTTATTAGTAAAAAAATAGTATCTGCCAGAATAAGATTTGTAGGTAGAATGCAGGCAGCATGACTGGTTGTAACAGTAAGTTTAAATTAACACCATAAATTGTGTATTAATGAGCTTAATGTGAAATTTGGATATGTTAAAACTTTATATGTCAAGTTTAATTAGGAATAATAATTAGAGCAATTGGATAATTGTAGAGAGAGATATGAGTAATGGAACACAGGCTGCCAATAAAGAATTTTACACAGAAAAACCCTAGTAACTTGGAAATGCCAGGAATTTTTTTAATATAAGTATAAGTAATGTAAGTTTATGTTAAATAGTATATAAATGGAAATTAATTGGATATGTAGAGTCAAGAATGAATAAGAGACGTGATGGGTACCATAAGAGATAAGGCAAAGAATCAAGGATAAAGGAAAAGGGAAATGTGCAAGTCATAAGCTAAGGTACTCATGTATACATCATTATGCATACCCATGTTTTGATTTGTTGACCCAATGAGTATGTTTCCTTCTTGATTAAATGCCACTTGTTATTGTTGATCATTCTTTGATCTTCCTAAAGATTGAAATTTATCCATATTCATTGATTGCTATTGATATTGAAAAGTCTTCTGTGTATTGATTGACAAGTAAACCCATGTGTACCGATCGAAAGCCATTGTACCATAATGTTCCTAATAAATACTGGATATTGTTATTGATATCCATTGGCCTATTTACATGAGATTTAACAGAGCTGCCTCACCGACGGGGTAGTGGGTGCATACCGTCGGCAATGTGCACATTGACTATATGTGATACCCTAGCTGGAAAGGATTATTGGTCCTAGCCATAAGATCTGATCAGTCTTATGTTTATTGATATGAGATTGACTGTATGATTACACATAGTCTACGTGTTTTATGGCCCTTTATCTATCTTATCTCTATCTTATCCACATGATATGAGTATTGTTTACCTATTCATTAATTCCAAACTTATATCTTCTTACTAACCGTTGATATCTTTTATTATCATATGCTTGTATCTCATATTTAATGATGTATACATGCTCACTGAGTATTTTATACTCACCAAATAGTGGTTTATAATTTTTACAAGGATGAAATAAGAGGAAGCTGATTCCAAGTCAATTTCTTTTCCGACTTGGGATGTCAAGTACATTGAGGTAGAATTATATTTGTTAAAGGTCATTAGTGACAATTCTTAGAGCTCTATGGTACTGTGTATAATTAAATAATCAAGTACTATAGTGATATATGAACAGTGAAGTAATTGACATTTAAGTGATGTTAAAATATAATGTGATTTGTTATTAAAGTTTAGTAATGAATGACTATAATGTGCAATGCTTAATGATAATGATAGTGATACTAGTATTGCTAAAATGAAATTCATATGTTTTTGAAAAAGAATTTCGAAGTGCCATGTATGTCTGTTGAACTGTGAAGTTGAGGGTATAAGGATGACAATTATTGGGAGTGTAAAAATAAATTTTAGTGTAGGCTGTGTAATTTATAAAAGACCCGATTTTAGGTCGGGAATAAGGTTAAAATTACAAAGGAAACTCTGATAAATTTTCTGTAAAATTTATAAGTAATAAATGGGATTTAAGCATTGATGAATGAGATAATATTGATTGAATGATTAATTAATAGATTGTTCATGGGTTTTACGAATTTCCAATGACCTTAGGTCTATTGGTGTCCTAGGACCGTCGAGACCCAAAAATAAATCGTGACACTGAGGCATATGGGTGTGGGGCTCATCTTAAGAAATCACCTTAGAGAGATGGAAGCTGCAAGATCAGTGAAGCTTGAAGGTATCTAAAATCCATTTATAACAGAGGTTTTAGGAGGTTAGAGAGGCGCTTAATTGGATAAAGATTAAGGGATGTTCTCAAGTTATAATGGAGATGGACTCTCTACTGATTTTTCAAACTATTCAAGGTGGAGTTGGGAATCATTCAAGAGTTGGTGTTATATTAGAGGATTTCAAATCTCTAATCCAAGAATAAGTTAATGTTACTGTAGTTGTAGTTAGAAGACATGCGAATGCTTATGCTCATTCCTTAGCAAGAGTAGTGCATTTTTTGATAGATTCTTATGAGTGGACTTATATCCCTCAATTTCTTTTCAATATAATTTCAGCTGATTTAATGAATTAATGGTATTTAAAAAAAAAAAATCTTGATATTGCTACTATAGGAGCACATTGGATAAATGAAAAATATAATTTTTTTTTTACATTTCATTCTTTGTAATATTTTCTATACATATCAATTTGAAATTAATTCTAAACAAAATGAATAGACTTCAAATAAAAAAATAACAATATCATAATAAATAAATTCACTATCATTATCAAGACATGATTGAATTAAAAAAATTGAAATAATAATCACTCTAATTTTTTCACTTATACTTTTATAAAAACATAAACCTTTCTTCTTCTTCTTCTTTTCAAAGTATATTAATAAGTAAAAAATATTAAAATTTACACAAAAATTAATATTAAAACTAGTGTAGAAAATTTTATTTTAGATTTAAATTAAAAAAATAAAATAATAATGCATAAATGTACAATTTATTTACTCAAACATGTAAATTAAAATGTTGTCAATAGAAAAACTTCAAATCCTTGAACTAAACAAAACTATCAAACAATAAAATTTATTTGTGCTGATAATGTGATAATGTGTTATAAAATAAAGAAAAATAAACAACAAGAGAAGATAGAAAAATAGATAGGAAGTAATAGATAAAAAATTATCTTCGAAAAATAGATAAGAAGTAATAGATTAAAAATGATCTACCCTTTTATCCATCACTTTGATTCAATAGGGCAGGATAATTATATGTTACAAGATAATTAATTATTAAAAATTTAAATACAGTAAAAGGATTACAATGAAATGAATGTAAATATGAGTTATGGAATTTTAAAGGTTATTTGGAAAGCAGCCCGAAATTCTCTAGTAACTTTTAAGAATCTTATCGAAAATGTATTGTTAACTCTCCTTATTGCAAATTGTGTGGGCAATGTGTTGAATCTATTGAGCATATTCTATTTGAAAGTTTGCATGCTAGAGCTACTTAGTTTGCTGGTACGGTAGCATATAAGCGTGATTATTCTTCTATTTCTAAGTTTCCAATTTGGTGGTCTAGCATAACAAATTTCCTACAGCTTGATGAGAAAATAGCGGAAATTGCTATACTATGATGAAAAATTTGGAAATCTAGAAATAATTTTATTTTTCAGCATGAAGATCCTAATCCTATCTTGGCTGCTTCTGCCGCACACAAATTATTTATGGAGTTGGAGTTCAATCTCTAAAGGCCTCCTTAGGCAGTTGTTGACTAGGCAACCTAACCGATCACAAAGGTGGTTGCCTCCTCCTCCAAATTTTGTTAAATTTAATTGTGATGTTGCTTTTAGAAAGGATATTTTATGTTTCTGGTGTGACTATTGTTGGAAGGGACTATCTAGGGAGGTTGATGTATGGTAATACTTTTAAAATATTATTGTCTTTCTAGTTTGCAAGCTGAAGCTATGGGTAGGGGCAGATTTATAAACATGCTTGGGAGGTGCATGGCCCCCAAAGTTAAAACAATAATAAAAATTTTCTTGTATTTTTTAAAAATATATAAATTAGCCCCCAAGAATTTTGAAATACCTTATTTTTTACATATATTTTTTATATAAATTTTTTGCATGTGTATGTTTTAGTATAAATATAACACTTTAAAATAAAAAAAAAAATACGTATATTTTCTAATTAGCTTAATTTTTTTCATAGTATAATATTTGACTCCCTCAAACATCATCTCTAGTTTCGCCCCTAACTATGGGTATTCTTTTTGCTATTCTTCTAGCAAAGTATCTTAGTTTTCAAAGAGTTATTTTTGAATCAATTGCAAAAATTCTAGTGAAAAATATATCATGGGGGAAGAGAATGTTATGGGAGGTCAAATTGTTGATAGGATTGTTGTTGAACTCTCTTCTTTCTTATGTGCAGAAATTCATTTTGTTCATAAAGCTGCTAATAATGCTGCGGATTGGATTGCCAAGCATATATATATTGATTCTTGCCCTTTGGATTGGATTGACAATCCTCCATTACGGCTGGCATCTATTTTGTATTTTGAGACTCAATGACGCAGCGAAATATCAATGAAAAACGAAATAATATACAATCCGTTGATTCGCACACGAATACATGAAAGTAATTTTCTATAACCTATTGATTTTAGAAATACTAAAAAATAGATATCAACTTCGTGTTTTCTAGGAAAATTGAAACTGGAAGAAAAGTAGGGTTTTTTTATTATTCGGCAAACTGTCTCTTACAAGACAAAACATGCCTATTTATAGGCTAAAAAAAGAATAAAACCCTAGTGGATTAGAAGGTTTTGGCCCAAAATATGATAAAATAAAACAGTACACAAATAAGCAAAAGAATGCGTTAAAAACTTCAGAGGCTCCGTTCGGACTTTAAACCACCGAATTTGAGGTCAAAACTGGGTCGTGCTGAGTTCCCCAAGCATTGTTCTAAATTTCTAAATAAATTTCGAAACAAATATTCATGGGTCCCGTGGCTCATCCTGTGCTAAAAGTTATGGCCTTTTAAAGACGACTTACGTGAAAAGCCCTATCTTACTTTTTCAAAATCTGTAAAGTCCACTCCTCTATCTGCTGGCCCGCATCACTCAAGGTCTTTTTACTTGATAAAATAAACGCAGTTTACTGCTTGTTTAAAAAAAAATTGATATAATAATTAAAAAAATAATCAAGTAAAATTTAAAAAATGTAGTAATAGTTTGATATAATTTCATAACTGCATGTTGTTTAGTACAGACTAGTCGATTTATTATAGGGACATCAAATTCCACTATTGTTTTCTTTATTTTCTAAAGCATCGTCTGAAATAAATTATTCAAAAATTCAATTAAATTAAATTTTATGGATAAAATAATTTAATTAATTATATAATTTATGTCTTTAAAATAAATTTTAAAATAATAAAATAAATTTATTAATTAGAAAAATTAAAAAGTAAAAAAATTAATTATTTTCTCATTTTGCCTTTATATGTAAAATTTTATGTTTAATTTAAAGGAAGATATTTTAGATTTTTTTAATAGTAGATTTTATTACAAAATTGAATTTTATAAATTCTTTTCATTTCACATGATTTTATTTCTTCGAAAACAATGCAATTTTTTAACTTAAAAGAATTAAATTCTATTAATAATATATTTTCAAATATTAAAATTGATAAAAAAAATTTAATTTAGTTTAATACTTAAAAATTTTAAATTTTCAAACAGGAACTAACTAAATATTCGTGCGTTGAAAGAATTACGCATAAATTTTGAAATTTGTATATATAAAATAAATATTGCTAAATACATGAATTTATTAAAAATTAAGTCTATTTTATATACTAATTTGTAAGCTCATTTGCGTGGAGAAAAAAAAAAAAAAGTTTACATATTCTCATCTACATTAATTCTAAATAGAACTATATATACTTAATAACTTAATTACATGCCAACTAAAAAATCAAAAATGTATTATTAATTAATTATAAAATTTTTATTAATGTCATAATTGACAAAAAATTAGAAAAACATTTTATAACTTATGAACTATATAATTGTATTAATTTATTTATTTAAACTCACATTGCATAATATATTTAGAGTTGAAAAGATACAGCACAATAATTAAAATGTAGATAAAAAATTATCATTATATAATTTTTAAAAGTATTAACATTAATTATTAAAACAATAGTACAAAATTTAAAAACCCACAAACTTATGAAATCAAAAGTCACATTCTACACATTTGAACATTAATTAGTAACTAATAGAAAATCAAAAGTCATATTTTTATTCTTTAAATGTTAATTATAATAATCACAAAAAATATATATTTTTACAATTAACCAAAAATTAGAAATAATTTTACTAAAATATAAGTTAACACTTGTATTCAATCCCTGTTAAAAGAATTCAAAATTATAAGCGCACGATAAAAAAAAATAGAAAAATAATATATTAAAACATCATATTACAATTTTTTTAAAGCAAAAAATTACAAATCACCTCACAATATTATTATAAAAGTACTATATTCATGTACTTTGTGACTACTATAATTCTACCATAATATTAGGCCAAATCAAAAAATTATTTTCTATAATACCCTTATTTATAACTTTATTAACTATCAATTCTAACTCGATAAAAATCATTACCTAAATAACATTAAAATAAGAATTCTACTCCTCAAAAAAAAAAAAAAAATATCTTTTACTCAATTGAAGAATATTTCTCACACTTAAAATAAGAAAGATTTTCTTTCAAGTCCCATTAGAATTTTAAGTCACAATTCTAATAATTTATATATTAATTTAAAATCTTTCAACAATGCAATTTTCAACAATCCCAACGGTCTACACCTTACCTCAAATTCAACAATAATATTATATTCAAATTTTCAAATATTCAGACTCTTCAATTATCAAATTTTCATGTTAGAACTCTACTTTAATCAAAAATTATTATATCAAATAAGTTGAAAAAATCATTATTATCTATTTTCATTATCATTATCATCATCATCAATTTTCAAATTGTTTTTCATCTTCTTTTATCGCTCCTTCAAACTCTTTAAATATTCTCAAATCTTCTTTTAATTTCAGACAATGATTTTATATATGACTACTTTTTTATTCTTTTTTTTTTTTTTTTTTCAGAACTTCTTCATAAGTAACACATGATTTCTAGTTGAGGTGCTTTCGTCCTTCATCATCTTCTCAATCTAAAAAAAACTCAACTTCAATATTTTTTTCTTTCCTAAAAATAACTTTTGAATCCCAAAACAATAACTAACAATTTTGATACCATTTGTTAGAGAAATTCAGAGTTATAAGCGCAACAATAAGAAAAGAGAAAAACAATACAAATAATTTTATGTGATTCAATTTTTCAATAAACGTTCACAATTTTTTAAAGGAATAATCCACTAAAACATCATATTACAACTTTGAATGGAGAAAATTACAAACCCTCTTATACTATTACTAAAAAGACACTTTATCCATACACTTTGTAACTATTATAATTCTATTATAATATTGGGTTAAAATCAAAGAATCTATCCTATAATACTATTATTTATATAATGTTACCTACTATCAATCATAACTTAATCATGATCCTCGCTCAAATAAAAATTCTATTTTACAAAAAAAAATAAAAAAATAAAAAAATTTACTCAATTGAGAAATATTTCTCATATTTAAAATATGAAAGATCTTTCAAGTCCCATTAGAATTTTTGATTCACAATCCTAATTCAATTAATGATGAATGTATGGATGTTGAATTTTCAAATAATAAAAGTAGAAAATTTATATGCATAATATATAAAATATTTAAATTAGTATATAAATATAGTTAGATAATGAGAGAAAAAAGAAAAGAAAAATTAAAAACATATATAATGAATTTTTTTTAAAGTGATCAAAGAAATTCAAGAGCCATATGAGAAATTAAAAGGTCTTTTATTTATATTATTATATGAAAAATAATCTAATTAATATTTTTTACACATTCATTATAAAAATCCTTACACATTTAATAAATAACAAATTAGTTAACAATAATTATTCAATTAATATTAAATTTTCAAATAATAAAAATTAAAAAAATTTATAAAAATTGAAAATTATTATGAATATAAGAATTTATGGATGCTCATAACTTTTAAATAAATAATTGAAGTTTTGGAGGCACCGTCATTTTCCATATATTCCTCCTAACACCATTATGCTAGTTGCATTAGATGAAGCATTATGTCCATGATCACTCTAGCCAGCCTTAAGGAAATGGTAGGCTGACTTGACCTTAAAGATTCCATCCTTCTCAAAGCACCACACAAATCTATCTTTCTCATTAGGAAGATCTATAGGAATTAATCTAATAGCATCCACTTATGATTAATTGAAAAGAGATTCCAGCATCCTAATGTTCCAACTGCATGAAAATGGATTAACTAGATCTTGCACATAAATTACATCAAAAGAATCAGGACGAGGGGGTTAAATTTTAAAATTTGGGAGAGAAGACACTCATCTATCTTCCTATATATTAATATTTCGTCCACTCTTAACAATCTATCTTAAGCTTGGGGATAAAATTACATTTATAGTGATTCAATTATCGACTAACACATATCATCATTTTTAAATTACTTTTTATAACAGAAAAGTTCTTACATTATATTATTTATAATATAAAAATTTCTCAACCCATTTTCCGTTAGATTTACTAATTAGAATCAAAGTGGCATCCACATAAGCATTTTTTTAAATACAAAAATGTCACTTCATCCACTAAAATTATTTTTTCACCACTTTCACTCATGGAGCCCGGCTTACCCATGGAATCCATAAATTCCCTGGTTGAGGAATCGATTGAGAATGTAAAGGAAGAGGTGGCAAGATTGGTACCCAAAACGCTCCACTGGTGATAGCCGTTCCGATTAACTTGCCATTTGGGTCTTTGTAAATCCAGATCATCCTCGCCGGAACCCTACATCAGAAAAACCCAAAAGTTCGCTAGACGATACCCTTCCGAGGAAGAACTCGTTCAACTCACTTCACACTCTCCTTGCGCATTCATACTTCAATGAATCACGCACATGGCTCATTGTGTTAATGGTTGTTGTTAAACTCTATCATTGAGTTGGATGAGTACGACATTGAAATGGAGGACAAAGCTCACCGTGTATGAGAGAGAAATGAGTATAAAGGATCCTACCTAGTAGGCGAAGGTGATAGGAGGGAGCTGGATGGCCTGATCTGGATGCGATGGTGGTGGATCTGGTCTCGGCCTGATCTGGACGGTGATGGCGGCGAAGCTGGACATGCAGTGAATAGTGACGGCGACAGACTTGATATCGCAAAAATTGACATCAATGCCCGAATCTCTGGTGTTGTTGCTCTGTTTCTCCCAATAATATACAAAATCAAAACCCTAATTCAATCATCCACTGTTTTCTCTACCACTAAAACCCTTATTTTCTCTGTAATTCTGTTATATTTTCATTTCAAGTTTTTGGGGTTTTTTTTGTTCTATTTGCCTTTATCTCAATTTATATTGAGAAAGCTGAGGAATTGTAACCCAAACCAAGTTATATAGTGGTGATGTTTTGGTTTGTGTAGGATTAATTGAAGAAATAAAATGGCCACAGGATTAATTGTTGTTGTTGCCATTTCAAAGGAGCCCCTTTGTCTCTCAAGCACTGTCATGTCCGTACAATGCAACATCTCCAGCAATAATCTCTGTTCATCACCTATCTTCAAGAAATTAAATAGATATTGAATAGAGAAGCAGAAAATTAAAAAGAAAGGAAAAAAAATTGTTAAGAGTAACAGGAAAGAGAAGCAAAAAAAAAAAAAAAATGTTGCGTTTTTTAATGAGAAAAAGAGAAGTAGATGGGAGAGAATGAAGGAGAAAGAGAGAGCGTGTGGGAAAAATGCTAAGATGAATACTGACATGGCATAATACCTTGGAGTCCAAATATCATATGGTTTTTGAAGAAACCTCCATACTTGCTTAGCAAGAAGAACATCATTAAAACAAAAAAAATAAAAAACTTCTAAAACCCAATCCCCCCTCTTGGTTAGCCATTGCTATTTTCTCCCATTTCTCCATATATAAAGCTTGCTTATCTAATGATTGACTCCAAAAGAATTTAGATAATATTTTATCAAATTGCATACATAAGCCTTTTGGGAATTTTAATAAATAGATGTTAGCATAAGTAGAGATAATAAACAAAATCGACTTGATCATTATTTCACAATCTGCTGGAGAGAGGGATTTATGTTTTCAATTTGCCGTTTTTCTCAATAATCTGTCTTTGATGAAGTTCAAAGCTTGCACCTTAGATTTACACTAATTAAAAGGAAGGCCCCAATAAACATCTGATGATTGAGATCCAGTTTGACACAGTTTATAAAAATAACTTTTCATATGCAGAAAAGTTATTTTTTTTAAAAGTGATATTTCTAAAAATAATTAACTATATGTTTGTGTTTGGTAAAATATAATTTAAAAACTGCTTATAAATTTATAAGAGTATTTTTATCTATTAATTTTTTAAAATTAACTACGCGTTTAATTTAAAATTAAATTTTCTTAAAAAGCTCACATTTTTAACTTATCCAAATAGTTGAATTTTAGCTATTTAGATAATTATTTTTATTAATTTTGATATTTACCAAACACTATATACTATATACTGAGCCAAAATCAATTTCTCACTCAAAAAAACTACTTTTTCCTTTTAACCGGCACTGAATTTGTTACATATTCAGTATTTGCATAATTGATTGCTTAAGAGAGTCGGGAGTCCATTTGCTGAATGTGATCAAAGATTTATGAAAATTGATTATCGTTCAGAAGCTCGATTGTAAAAATCCAGAGTGCTTTTAATAATTAGAATCTCATGAATATCCGCCTTGCCAAAAAACTAGTGCCATATGCAAATAAAGTCAAAATTAGACATCTTTTAATTATCCTTAATCTTTTTATCCATTATGCATCCAGATCATTAATAGGCACAAACAAATATATAATATATATATATATATATATATATAAAGGAGACAGTGGGTCTCCTTGTCTCAGTGCCCGAGTAGGAGAAAAGAATTTAGTTGGGTTCCATTTATAAGAATAGCATAGGATACAAAATTTTATAAAAGATATGTATACTTCTTTTTCGAAGTGTTGGGATGATGTTCTATATTTTTGTACGTGTCAGCAAACTTTGCTGCCAAAAAATGTTCCTAATTTCTCGCCGTCTGGCTTCTGCAGACTGCAACAGCCTCCACAATCCTCAACAATGTCAAGCTCTATCTGAAAAACTCTTATGTCTCTTAAAGCAATGCCTATCCACAAAGCCATTACAACAAATCCACACACAAATGCTCATAAACTCAATACAAAAACCAAATTTCCTTCTCTCCAAACTCATTGATCTTGAAGACTTTACCTATGCTTCTCTTCTCTTTTCTCAAATACCCAATCCCAATGATTATGCCTTCAATATAATGATCAGAGGATTAACAACTACATGGAGAAATTACTCTCTTACCATCCAGTTATATTACCAGATGAAGTTTTTAGGACTAAAACCAAATAATTTCACTTACCCTTTTTTGTTCATATCGTGTGCGAATCTTTTGGCACTGAATGATGGGCAGATAGCACATTCCATGGTGTTGAAGATTGGTTTGGATAAGGATGGTCATGTGAATCATTCTTTGATTACTATGTATGCAAAGTGTAGTGAACTTGGTTATGCACGGAAGGTGTTTGATGAAATTTGTGAAAGAGACCTGGTGTCTTGGAATTCGATGATTTCAGGGTATTCGAAGATGGGTTTTGCACAAGAGTCAGTGAGGTTGTTTGTGGAAATGAGAGAGCATGGGTTTGAGCCTGATGAGATGACGTTGGTGAGTGTTCTTGGGGCATGTGGGGACTTGGGGGATTTGAGTTTGGGAAAATGGGTGGAAGGGTTTGTTGCTGAAAAGAAGATAGAGTTGAATGCATATGTAGGGTCTGCTTTGATTGACATGTATGGGAAGTGTGGGGATTTGACGTCAGGTAGGAGAATCTTTGAGGCAATGACAAAGAAGGATGTTGTCACTTGGAATGCCATGATCACAGGGTAATTAGCTCTTTTTTATGCTTTATGATGACTCTTTCGCTTAATTTTTGGAAACGCTGTATTTTACATTTCTATTGTTGTTTTAATAATTGCGGTACACTTGGCACTACGTTCATGCTACCTTCAGATCCCTAGACTGAGTGGCAAGTTGCCAATGATGTACCATACGTTTATTATTAAAAAGATTTAGAAGTAACCTGCTATTCTAGTTCTTCTGAGATATTTAGGCCTAAATACCAAATCCTCATAAGCATGTACAACCTTAGGAAATTAGTTAATGTACTTTTACAGAACTGCATAAAATGGATGCCTTGACAACCATGAATTAATTTGTTCTTGATTAGCATCACAGATACGCACAGAATGGAGCATCAGATGAGGCAATTACACTATTCAATGACATAAAAGAAACAGGTACAAGTCCAGATAAAGTCACATTGACAGGTGTGCTGTCTGCATGTGCTTCAATTGGAGCCCTTGATTTGGGAAAATGGGTCGAGACATTTGCATTACAGAGAGGTTTTCAACACGATGTCTATGTTGCTAGTGCCTTAATTGATATGTATGCAAAGTGTGGGAGCTTGGACAATGCATTAAGAGTTTTTGAAAATATGCCTCATAAAAATGAGGTCTCTTGGAATGCCATGATCTCTGCTCTTGCTTTTCATGGGAGAGCTCAGGAAGCATTATCATTATTCAGGCGAATGATAAATGATGGCAATGTGCAACCAAATGGCATCACATTTGTCGGAGTACTTTCTGCATGTGTGCATGCTGGACTGGTTGATGAGGGCCATCAGTTGTTTGATTCAATGAACACCTCATTTGGATTAGCGCCAAAGATTGAGCATTATTCTTGTATGGTTGATCTTTTAGCACGTGCAGGACATCTGTATGAAGCTTGGGACTTCATTGAGAAGATGCCTGGAAAACCAGATGAAATTGTACTTGGGGCATTGCTTGGTGCCTGTCAGAAGCGCAGAAATGTAGATGTAGGTGAACGAGTGAGTAAGCTGCTTTTAGATATGGAGCCATCAAATTCTGGGAACTATATCATTTCATCCAAGATATATGCAAATTTGAGAAGGTGGGATGACTCAGCAAAAATGAGGGTATTAATGAGAAGGCGTGGTGTTGCTAAGATCCCTGGTTGTAGCTGGGTTGAGATTGGAGCGCAAGTTCATGAATTTCATGCTGGTGGTAGCTTACATCATCATTCAATGGAAATCTATGAAATACTGAATGAGGAAATGAAGAGGGAAGGCTATGTTCCCAAGGTTGACTGTTCATAGAGATGGAAGGTCGAATAACTTGCTTGCTTCAATTTTAAGAGGGGGTGTATAGAATGAGAAAAGGAAGCATACGGCTGCAGTTTCTACTCAAAGTTATGAATGAAAGAAAGAAGAAGCTACATTCCAGGTAAACAGGCCTTTTGAATCAAATAAAACACTCACAATTCCTTTGTCAAAAACTTAATGGTATAGCTATATATTTAGGTATTCATAGACTTCTTGACTAATGCTGCTTCTAGGGATTAGTAATCCCAAACTATGAAAATTCTAAAACCCATTATTAGAAAGCAAACAACTTTCTAAATAAGAAAATTCCTGATGAAAATATTTAAAAAAAAAGGGTTCCTGAATACTATTAAAAATCCTAAATTTCATAATCAGAAAGTTGCATAACATTCCTACGTAAACTTACTTGAAAGTCCGAATTATCAAAATTATGTATTGCAGTAAAATAACTCTATATTTTTTTTTGTGGGTTACACCCACTTCTTTTGAGTGTTATTTTTTTTCCTGCAAAACAGGAACAATTGTCTAATGTGCATTTGCTGTAAAATGATTCACTTTTGTTTTGGAAAAATGACAAGAATCTTAGATTTCAAGAATAAGGAATGATATTGAAGATTTGAAAATCGTAAAAAACACAATTTTTTGGGTTAAAGGTACCAAAAATACCAAACTTTGGTGAGTTTTCTAATGTGGTTACAAAAGAATTTTTCTTTATAGGCAAATACTTAAACTTTCATTTTCTTATTAATCAGTGGTCAACAGCTAGAATCCGCCCAATTTCTCACCAAAGCTGCTGACTTGGACTGACAAGTCACCCCACCCATTTGACTCAGCACGCCACATCAGATCCATGTCACTAAATTGTAGTTATCACATTGAAAAGATACCAAAATTTAGTGAGTTTTGAGGTCATTTACATTGTGTACTTTTTGATTCTTTTAATTTTTTTCTATTTTAAAATATTCTTTTAATTATTTTCATTAATATTTTTTTAATTATTTTAAGTGAAATTATTTTTCTAATTTAAATTTTATTTAATTTTCATAAATTTAAATAATAAATTTTCCATAAAAACCAATCTATAAATACAAAAGTATTTGTTACTTTTTTTTATTCAAAATATTCTTCAATTTTTTAAGTGAAGAATTATTTTGTTATATTAAAATTTAAATAATTTATTTATTGATTTAAATATAAGACCATCTAATAGATTTTAAATCTTAATCATTAAGTTGTTGCCTTCTATGTAATAATTTATCTAAATTTTGACATCAGCTAATAGATCTAATAGTCATTAATCTATTAAAAGAATTTCTTCTAATTTAGTAAGTTTAAATTAGAAGAATATTTTACTTAAATAAATTAAAAGTATAGTTTGAATAAAAAAAAAAAACCAATGATTTTGGACTCATATAGCAATTTTTAAGGAAAATTTATTTTCTGAAATTATAAAAATTAAATGAAGTTTAAATTAGAAAAATATTTTTACTTAAAAAAATTAAAATATTATTTTGATGAAAAAAATAATTAAAATAATATTTTGCTGAAAATATTAAAAAAATATTTTGAATGAAAAAAATTAAAAGAATTAAAAGACAAAAAATATAAATAATCTTAAAATTATTAAATTTTGCTTTTTTTTTTCAATGTGGTAGCTAAAGTCTAGTTGATATGAATCCGATGAGACGTGCTGAGTCAGATGGCTGAGGTGACATTTCAGTCCACTTCAGCTCCGACGAGAAATTGGTCGGATTCTGACTAGTGACCACTGATTGAAAAGAAAATGAAATTTTTGGTACTCGCCTATACAAAAAAAATTCTTTTGTAACAACATTAGAGAACTTACCAAAGTTTGGTGATTTTTGATACCTTTAACTCCAGAAATTCTTTTTTTGACATGTGCCGTTCATCATATTCATTAGTTTAGTAAGCTTTTTTATTTTTATTTTTTATTTTTATTTTTAAATTGCTAAAGATGTGGAAAATGACTTCATATGTAATTTTACAAATCCCTTTTCTGGATAAACTGTTAATATTTGGGTAAAAATTGCCTTGTGTGATGTAAAGTAGCATCTAACATTGGGTGTAAACTTGGCACTTCTTTCAATTTTTTTTGTTCATTTAATGTTACTATCTCTCTTTCTCTCTTACTCCCCCCATGGCAAGAGTTGAGAGATTTCATTAACTTAGATTTTCTTAAAGATTCCTAGATGTTTATCATGAGAATAATTCAAGTCCAAGCAGCTGAACTGTAATTTCATTTAAGGAAATGCGAAACTTAGTCCTCTATCCTTACCTTGTTACCTCAGTTTTCTTTTTGTCTGGACTAGCTTTGTAGCTGCAAATATATGATAGAAGGAAGTGGTTGGAAGAGTAAAATCTGGAATTGCATTCTGGCAGAGTTTAAGAATTGAGAGGTAAATGAAGTTCTATTTCAAGAGCATTCATACTTTTCATGCATTCTGTTTCTGGCATTTGTTAATGTGTTGAGATCCTAGTTGGCCAAGATATGGGGTTTTGGTGAATCCCACATTGAAAGTATGAGATTTCAATGTGGGGTTTATATAGACTTTGAGCTCTATAATCCTTTGAGCTAGTTTTAAGGGTGTGGTTCTCCCAAGGTTCATAACAATTGATATCAGAGTCGACTCATTCGTGTGGACAACCTGAGACTAGTAAAAGGGTACCTTACAGGTCAGATTAAAATTATTGGTAGTCTCAAGAAAAAATAATTTGAATTCGAACCAGCATCGGTAGGAGTAAGAGCCGTCGAGAACGTCGGGTGTTCAACCGCATAGAAATATTAAGATCTTAGTTGACCAAAATATGAGACTTGGTGAATCCCATGTTAAAAATATGAGATTTCAATGTGGGGTTTATATGGATTTTGGGCTCGCCAATCCCTTGAGCTAATGGTGAATCCCACGTTGAAAGTATGAGATTTCAATTTGGGGATTATAAGGACTTTGGGCTGGCCAATCTCTTGAGCTAATTTTTGGGGTGTGGTTCTCCAAGGTTCTCACTTGTAATTTTTCTGCTTGATGAGTTGTATTCTTGTTCAATAATTTCTTGTTAGAGCATCTGTGCTCGCGTTTTACCTGCTTTATAAGAGGCCAGTAGACAGTTATTTTTAGGGATGACTATGTTTTGAATGCTATGATCTGTCACCTGCATCGGTTTTACTGTTTGAAACTTTTCAGTAAAGGAAAGAAAATAAATCATATAATTTTGCATTTCATTGTGCTATATACTTCTGTTTTAATTTTTTATTTTTGGTATAGGTTAGATTATATGGATTTGTGCTTTTCATCAATCATATAGTGTGGCTTATGGGGTTATTTGTGATTTAAAAAAAAAAACTTGGGGAAGAGATTCTCTCTCTCATTATGGATTTTGATTATATCAAGGTATGCTTTCACGTTAGTGTTGTAGCTTGATTTTAAATCCAAGCTTGATAAAGTAACTTTAATGATCATCCCTAGAATGTGATGACCTTGAAATTAGAGTATGAGTGAGGAAGTGGGCTGAGAGGTTAATATTGAAAGTGTAAAGAAATCATCGAGATGCTTTCGGTAGATGGTTTTTGGGTGGTACCGACAAGCTTAGGAAAATAAGCCATAAGCAAAATCTGGAAAATCCATAGAGGACCACATAAAGTTCCAAAGGATATTCACCACCATGAAGAAATATAAACATGGGCAAGGATCTGGCTGTGCGCCAAACGTCAGCCTAGAGCAAGGGGCTATGACAAATTTTAGGTGTTCTTTGGTCACTTTTACTGAAGCTGTGCAGAATATGAACTTGCACAACCGATACAAGAAAAAAGAAACATGTTCCTCAAAAGAAAGTTCGAGGTATAGGGTTTGGTCGTTGTTGATAAAATTACTATACCTACTGTCATTGTTACTTAACGCAATGTCTAGCTTGTCCATTTCAACTTCTAAAGAAGCATATAGGCTCGCCTATTAGAGGAATGTTGAAAAAGACAGCCAATTCGTAGAGGGTAATGAACATTGTCTCAAACCTAAAGATGAAAACACTATCGTTGGTTGACTAAAAGAGAAGAGTAGAAAACCAAAGTTGTTTTTGGAGTATTGCCTTTGTGAGAGTAAAATCTTTAAGTCATAAATCCCTTGGGTGGAACCATTTGTTTGGTATAAATGAATTCCATAAAATTTTATGAAATTTATTTGTAAATTCATAGTATTGTGTTTGTTTAAATCCAAATTCATTTAGAATTCTAGATAATTAAATATGTGGAATTAGAAATAATTAAATTAAATCCTATCAAAATAGTTGATATTTCTAAATGAATTTTATAATTTCAAATCAATAAATTTTAAAAGACTAAAATATCCTTATTAATTTTAATATTTTACTTTCCTTCATCAATCTCAAATCCAAATCCCTTCATCAATCTCAAATCCAAATCCCTTTTTTCATATTTATACCTTATATTATATTTTCTTAAAATAATTTTGATGAGTAATATAATTAGTAATATAAATAGTTAATATTTTCAAATGAATTCTATAATTTTAAATCAATATATTTTAAAAGATTAAAATATCCTTATTAACTTTAATATTTTACTCTACTTCGTCAATGTCAAATTCAAATCCCTTCATCAATCTCAATTCTTAAATCGAAATCCTTTCTTTGTATATTTATACCTTGTATTATATTTTATTAAAATAATTTTGATGAGTAATATAATTAGTAAAAGAATTGATTTTTTTTTTATCGATTAGGATTGAATTATTAGAGTTAAATTATGAATAAATATTTTTTTTTATCATTTACAAATCTAAATGTATAATTTTTTTATTAGATATTTATTACTATAAGCAGAATTCAAATATTCTTTAAATTATGAAATTATATTTTACAGCCTAAAATTAAATTATTCTGAGTTATTTAATGTATTATTGTTAGATTGTTGGGGCAAAAGGAGTAGTTTCATTAATTCCTTTTGTACTTGGTCATGATGGAAAGATTTTCATTAACCATGGCTCTTTATAAGTCGTTCAATTATTTTTTATTTCTTAATTATTTTTTTAGAACATTAAATTTTTATTATTTGAATTATAGACTCTTATATTATAATTAACTATTATTAATTAGTAGTTAGATGATATTTATGGAAAAATTATAAGATATATTCAGTGTAAATGCATTTTCATTCGTATTTAGGTGAGTTTCAATTTACATAAATATAAGTTATAACTATCTCAATGTTATTCAGGTGAGGTTCAATTTATATAAATACAAATTATAACTATCTCAATGTGAATGTACGATATACTATTTTCTAATACACCGGTGAATAATTTATTGATATTTATATTAATATATTTTGAAATTAGTATAACTTGGGGAAATTTTTTTTTCCTTAGCTTTTGTTTAAAATAATTTTCTCCAAATAACACATGTATATAGGGGTGACAATTCGTGTTCGAATCATGTTGACATAAAACTCATAATACGATAAAGGTTAATATAAATTCGATATGATTAATTTATCGAATAAAATTTTTTAAATACGAACACAATCTATTTAATTAACGAGTAACATAAAACAAATAACATATTTGAAATTATAAATAAATTAAATTTTTATTTTACAAATAAAAAATTAATTTTAATATTTTATTCTCATTCATCAATTTCAAATCCAAATTCATTATTTAAGTAACTAAATAATAAACTTATAGGAGTATTTTTTACCAAATGAAATATTAAAATAAATTATAGAATTATACTAAATATAATATTCATTTTATCTGAAATGAATTCTATATTTATTATTTAATATACTAAACATAGGAATTTATTTACAAATAAATTCTATTTGAAATTTATTTGCAAATGAAATAAATTTCTTGATAGAATTAAACTGAACATAATGTAAAAATTGATTTGAGGTGTTTAAACCACGCTAAAAAGTTATCAGGAATGGTCGGCAATGACCGAGATATTTTTTTTTGATTTCAAGAATAAAGGGAATTCTTATGATTAAATTTGGAGACTAAACTATTTCCACATAAGAAATGCTCAAATGCAATTTTTCGAGTAATTAACTCGAAAAATCACTAAAGTTTAGATTTTTTTTTTGATTTGGTCACAAAAGAAATTTTGCTTTCAATTAAGTCACTAAAATTTTAAATTTTTTTCAATTTAAGATTAAACGCCGAAATTCTTACCTGAAAGGTGACGTGACAAGTCACGTAAGCCATTTTTATGATTGTATATGACACGTGTCCGACACGTCAGATTTAGTTACCACATATGTATTCCACGTCATCAATTAACGTTTTTAATAACGGGATCCACTGTGTACACGTCAATTTATAAGGGCCAATGAATGGCCGACATGTAGCAAGAGAGAGAGAGAGAGAGGAAAAAAATTTACCATGTTAATTTTTTGTCAATTCATTTTCTCTCTCCATTAGATTGAGATAATCACCAAACTCTCTAAATCTTTGAATTCCTCTTCGTTTGTTCATTCCTTTTCTCACCAGAGAAGAATTTGAGTATTTGAGAGGGGATCAAATTGGGTCGCATTAATTTTTATCACTATTTAGTATTTCGACTAGGTTGTGACTTTCAGGGTTTATGAAATTGATTTGAGGAAGAAGACCGTATATGGGTAACCCGACTGTTAGTGTATAAAATTGGAATGGATTGGCAATGCAGAAAGGTTGACGAGGCCGCACCAAACTACTGTAAGTTGTTTAATGACTTGTGTCTATTGTTTCTCTGAAAAGGGTCAAACGTTTGGGTTTATGTGTATTGTGTCATTGTAATGGCTAGGTGGTGAAATGTTGTTGGGTGTTGATTCAGGGTAGTAAATATATGATGTGTTGTGGGGACCTAAAATTTCTGACAGAATAGTTTATATTATTCTGTTGAATTAGAGTTTCAGCATATAAATTTTTTATTAGGGTTTGTCTGTTTATCAATTTTTTATTTAGGAGTTTTGAGAAAATAAATGTAAAATTAGGATTTTATTAGTAATTAACATTTATCTATTTAGGATTTTGCTAATTAGGGTTTTGCAATTAAAATATATCATGTTTATTTATTGGGATTGTTGATGAGTTGTGCATTTGTTATTTGTTTGAATTCACATGTTGTGGTTTATTACTGTGTTTGAATATATATATTACTGTGTTGGAATATATATTTACTTTATTGCTTTTTCACTGTTTGCAGCCACTACATCTGACTATTTTACTATAAATTTGCATCATAGTGGAGAATGTGGGCCTGTATCATACACTAAAGGCTTAGTTAGATATTTTGATTTTGTCTCTGTTGATAGGCTATCAATGTTAGAAATTAGTGCTATGGTTAATGAGTGTGGTGTTAGTGGAAATATGACATATTATTGGCAGAGACCCAATAGCAGTTTTAGTGATGGTCTTTGTAGACTAGTGAATGATAGTGATATTTTAGAATTGGGTGAATACACTGACTCTGTGAAAATCATAAGTATATTTGTGAAGCATTTACCTAATGATGAGTCTAGGGGTTTGGAAAATAATGTTAGGCAAAGTTTAGACAAAGGTAAAGAGAAGGCAAATGTTGATGATGAAGATGTTAGTGGCAGTGAGTGTTCCTCTGATGAGGAGGATAAAGATTATGTGGATCCTTCCACTTTGTTCATAGATAGTGATTATGATTTAAATGAGGAGGATGATAAGCTGTTTGAGGAGAATGTAGATAAGGATGTAAAGAGAGACATGAGAAAAAATCCATCTAAAAAACAACCTCCAGTAGATCCTCTAGTTGGCAACCTAGAATTTGAGTGTGATGATTCAAATTTAGCTCCATCTGATGAGCTACAGTTAGCCTCTGACACAGAAAGTGATGGAGAGGTGAAAAAGCCTAATATTAGATATCCTGAGTTCACAGCTGAAAGAGACATGAATAACCCTATATTAGTGCCAGGTATGAAGTTCAGAAGTTTAGAAGAATTTAAAAATGTATGTAGCAATGGTCTAGGAAAAATAGGTGGCAGATTAAGTTTAATCCAAATGATAAACTTAGGTGCAAAGCCATTTGTTCAAAAGGCTGTCCATTCTATATTTTTTTGTAATGCAATGGTAAGAAATCCTAAAACCATGCAAATTAAATCTAGAATTTTTGAACATATATGTAGTAAAGACAATAACATCAAACATGTTACCTCTGAATGGCTAGCCCAAACATACATTGAGAGATTTAGATCTGACCCTAATTGGAACCTGAACAATATCATTAGAACTGTGCAAGATGATTATAAATTGCATATCACAATGATTAACGCTTGGAGGGCTAGGAAATTAGCACATAGAATTCTGAATGGTGATGAGAAAGAGTAATTTGCTAATTTACATAATTACAAATTGGAAATTCTTAGAACCAATCCAGGTAGTTCAGTGTATTTTATGGAGGATGATGAAGATTCAAATGTGTTTGGAGGGATGTACATATGTCTAGGTTCCTTGAAAGAGGGGTTCAAGGCAGGTTGTAGAAGATTAATAGGAGTTGATGGATGTTTCCTTAAGGGCATGTATGGAGGTCAATTATTATGTGCAGTGTCCATAGATGCAAATGACTGCATATATCCTCTTGCATGGGCCATTGTTAGAAGGGAGAACAAGAGCAATTGGATATGGTTTCTGTGTCTGCTTGGGTTGGACTTTGAAATTCAAAAGAATCCTTGGCTGTGGACTTTCATGTCTGACAGACAAAAAGTAAGTATGATATTGCATTTGAATTCATATTTAGGGACTTATATTATGTGACTTATATTATGTGACTTATTTTAGTATTTAATATATGTGTATATATGGTTGTTTGTGATAGGGATTGCTTCCAGCATTGGATGAGTTGTACCCAACTTTTGAAAAAAGATGGTGTGTGAGACACATCTATACCAACTTTAGAAAAGAGTTCAGAGGCAAAGAATTGAAGGACATGCTTTGGGACTATGCCAAAGCTAGTTATGTCTATAAGTTCACAAAGTGCATGGAAGCACTAGATGGGAAGAGTGATGCAGCCCATCAGTGGTTATGCAATCAGGAGTTCAGTCACTGAAAAAGGTCACACTTTCAAACACATGTAAAGTGTGACTTATTACTTAACAATATTTGTGAGTGTTTCAATAGTTTCATTTTAAAGGCTAGGGACAAAGGTAAACTTACCTGTTTAGAGATGATTTGGTAGAAAGTGATGAAAAGAATATGAGTGAAAATGGATGCCATGAAGAAGGTTCAAGGGCCTTTGTGCCCAAAGATTCAAAAAAAATTAAACAAAATTAAAGATTTTTCATTCAACTACAATTGTAGGTGGGCTGGGAGGAATCAATATAAGGTATTTGGGCCTGGGAGTCAGTCTGTAGTTGATAAGATAGAGAGAACTTGTAGCTGTAGGAGATAGGGTCTCACAACAATCCCATGTGCACATGCGGTTTATGCCTTCATGTTAAACAGGGAGAGACTAAAGGATTATGTAGATGACTTATATAGTGTAAAAACATTCTTAAATATTTATAGTTATTACATAAATCCAATTAATGGTTCTGATTTATGGACCAAATCCTCTGAGATAGCCCTTAAACCTTCCTCTAAACTTAAGCCAAAGAGAGGAAGGAAAGCAAAGATGAGAAGACTAGAAGAAGTTGAATTGGAATACTTAGCTAATACAGGAAGAGTGTCTAGAAAAGGAAGTGTGATGACTTGTACATTATGGTGTAAAAGGGCATAACAAAAGATACCATAACAAGAAAGATGCTGTTGTTGTGGGTGCAAAAAAAAGCAGGGTAAGATTATGTAAATTCATTAATGTTGTATTTTTGGATTTGTATGTTTGAATTAGTCATTTATATAGCTGATGGTGCTGATTTTACATTATACAGGTTACAAAGAGAAAGGCTTACACTAGGAATAAATTGGGTTTCAATGAACCACCAATTGTTAACTCAACACCATGCATAGTTCAATGGATGCCAAATATGAGTCAAAATTGTTTTATATATAGTATGTATTCCAATACCAAGGACTTTACTGATATTGTTATCCATAATTATTTATACGAGGGAGCAGCAGAGTAGTAAGTGGAACTATTTTTACTATAAATAAAGATATTGCAACAAATTCAACCATTTTACAAGTAAATGAAGAGATAGATGCAAATGCCCAATATAAGAACACACAAGTAAATGAAAAGATAGTAGAAGCTTCCCAAGTGGTGACCAATGACTCACAACCACAATCACAGGTAACTATAACAATAATTTATATTATTTGGACTTACCATAACATGATTGTGATCTGTGAATATTTTTTTGAATGATGATGGTGTTGAATCCATGGCAAAAGGATCACCTTGGTGATATTGATAGACTTATAGATGCATTAGTAGCTGGAGATTTTTTTTGGTTTGCCTGGTAGTAGTAGTAGTAGTGATGGTGCTAAATTGGAAGATGAGGATGAGGAGCCTTTAATTGGCAAGTTAATATAAACACTGTTAGTTATTGTTGTGGCATGATTGTGAGGTGTTGCATATAACATTGCATTCAATATTTGTTTAAATGTAGGTTCAAGAAGTTGATATAAGGAATGTACAACTCAAGCATACTTCCAAGCCTACTGCTACAAGTTCAAAACGATATCGTGTTGGTTTGAGTAAGAGGCCTATCACAAGGAATACGAACAGAACAACCATACCAAAGACAAATGGGCCAAAACCAAAGTCTTCTGTGATAACAATTGAAGATGATTCAGAAATTGAAACTCACATTGTGGCACAGCAAAAGAGACAAAAGGGTGTTTATATTGGAGGGGGTACATAGCTAATGGATATTGGAAGATATAAGTATTATAGCAGGCAATACAAGTGAATGACAACAATATTTTGACCTTTTGTGTTTTTGAAATAGCTTGTGATATACACTCTGTCATTAGCTTTAACTTTTAAATATTTTGTCTTTAATTTTATTTTGTGGAATCATAATGGAATAGAACTTAGCAAATGCTTACAAGTGATATTTTGGGATAGGAAATATTTTTTGGGATAGGAAATATCCTGTGTTGTGCAAATGACATACTCATATGATATCAAATGTCATTTTGGTAACACATGAACTGTTGTAATTTTTTGCTTTTGAACTGAAGTGGAATTGAATATAAAGTCTTAATTTGTAATATACTTTTTTTTACTTTAAATTTCTTAAGTAATTGTTAATTTACTAGTAAGCAAACATTATTTTGTATGAGGGAATCCAATTAAAAAATATAAATTAATATATTAAATTAAGGAAACATATAATAAGATAAACACAGTTAATAATAATATTAAGTTATTTTAATATGTTATTTTCA
>CANXYC010202885.1:0-14282 GCA_948193065.1 Aleurites moluccanus | reverse complement strand
TGTATTGCTTAAGCTATATTAAGCTTATTTGAGTATGCATGCCATATAGTTTATTTAATGGGTTCTTCGTGGTATTGGTAGCATAAGCATCACCCATACCCTAGGACCGTCATGGCTCCTAAGTTGGGCTGTGACAGTATGTATGGGTTAGCTAGGAGATGAACATGTATATATATAATGCTGATGTTATTATGAGATACTTAATGATTATGTGATATGATATATGACTATTACAGCCAATTGCAGTAAATTACAGAATGCATGACAGAATAACAGAATGGATGGTAACTAACTAAAATGAATAATATATTGTAGTTTATAGATTGTGCATATGATACTGGGTTCTATGGGTGCCGGTCGCCATTGGCATCTCTCGTGTCCTAGGACCGTCGTGATCTGGAAACAGGTCGTGACAAGTTATGACTCCATATGGGTTGTTGTAGATCGACTGACAAAGTCTACTCATTTCCTAGAAGTTAAGACCAGCTATTTTGCAGCTTAGTATGCACAATTGTATGTGGATAAAATTGTGAGACTTTATGGAGTTCCATTGATGATCATCTCGGATAGAGATACATAGTTTACTTGTCGGTTTTGGCAGAAATTTCAGGAGGCTATAGGTACTCAGTTATGGTTCAGCACTACTTTCCATCCACAGACCGATGGACAGTCAGAGAGGAAAATTCAGACATTGGAAGATATGCTTCAGTTGTGTGTTTTGGATTTTAAGGGTAACTGGGATCAGGATCTGCCATTGATTGAATTCTCCTACAATAATAGTTATCATTCTTCTATTAGAATGGCTCCATATGAAGCACTATATGGTAGGAAGTTTAGATCTCCAGTATGTTGGGTAGAACCAGGGGAGAAGCAGTTAAAGGGTCCAGAGTTAATTAAAGAGACAATGGAAAAGTGCCTATTATTAGAGATCGGATGAAGACCGCTTTCAGCAGAAAAAAGAGCTATGCCGATCCAAAGTAGAAGGATGTATATTTTGCGGTTGGTGATCATGTTTTCCTTAAGAACTCATCAATGAGAGGCATCATGAGATTTGGGAAGAAAGGGAAGTTGTCACCAAGATTTATAGGTCCATTTGAGATTCTTGAGAAAATTGGCAATGTGGCGTATAGATTGGCTCTTTCACCTAGTCTGAGCAATGTTCATTCGGTATTCCATATCTCTATGCTGCAGAAATATGTATCAGATCCATCACACATATTGGAGGCACAAGATGTTGAAGTTAACGAGGACTTGTCATATGAGGAGCTTCCAATAGAGATAGTTGATTGACAAGTCAGGCAATTGCGGAATAAAGAAATCCCAATGGTGAAAGTGCTCTGGAGGAATCAGTCGATGGAGGAGTACACTTGGGAGAGCGAGCAGAAGATGAAGGACAGATATCCATTCCTATTCCATCAATGAGGTATGTGTTTAATTTAAATTCGAGGACAAATTTATTTAAAGGGGGTAGAATGTAATACCCTAGGAAATCTTATCTTGAATGCATAATCTAGTTCTCAGTTTGTGGTTTAAAAGTATTGAAATGATTGGAAATAATTTTAGAGACACAGTTAGAAAGCAAATGAAATTTTTTTTCGAAAATCATCGGTGTCGGAAACACTGCCGAGAAAATAGCAGTCCGGGCAATAGATGAATTTCTGATTCTGACTAAGGGATAAATAACCATACATATGCATGTGTAATTATGGTGAAAAGAAAGAGGTGAAAAATATTTAGGAACACTGAAAAAGTAAGTAATGGCAAAATCGTAAATAAATGAAACTTTGAGGGGTATAGTGGAAAGTGGTTTGTCTGAGTTTCAGAATGGCTCTGAAATTATTTTTATAATTAAGTATAAATAAAATAAGCCTTTTGATTCCCCACTTTGAAATCCAATTCTTAATAGAATTGTTAGAATAAATTACAAAAGAAGTTGGGGTCAAAGTATGATTAATTGATAGTTTAAGGACCAAAATAAAATTTGCCATTTTGACTTAATATATAAGAATGCCTTAGCAAAAATTTTCTCATCTTCTTCTTCTTCCTCCATCTTGGCCGAACCACTCTTCACCATTTCCTCCACCATTTTCATGCTTTTCCTTAAAGAAAAACCATACAAAATTTGAATTCAAGTCTTGTTCTTCCATTTCTAAGCAATTTCTCACTTAAAATCACAAAGGAAACTAAGGAATTTCTTCATTGGAATTTCAGGTGGAATCTACATTTGAAGTATCCAATTAGTTTGTTTTATTTTATGGTTAGTTTAGATGATTTAGATGTTGAATTAGATGGGTTTTGTATTTGATTGCATCAATTGATGCATTTGAACACTTTTCCCTCATTTCCAGACCCTAATGGAAGTTGTATGATTTGGCTATGTGATTTAGTGTTGGTTTATGTTAATTAAGCTTAGAATATGTTAATTGGAGGCTAATGGATGATTAATTTATGGTTCATTTGTTATAGAAAATCAAGATTGCCAAAGTTGCCATTTTTGCCTCCTTTGAAGCAATAGGTGGGAAATCAATTTTTCAAGCTAATTTGGAGTGCTAGGTGAGTTTATTATGCATCATTTAACATGTCTATAGCATTGAATTGATGATTGGAATCCATCCTTGAAAATCCATTGTTGGCCGAATGCCCTTTACTATTTATGCCTTTGATTTTTAGCTTGTTTTTCCTTCGAATTCCTTAGCCATTTTGATCTTTGAATGTTGTTTAATGTTGTATATTTGTGCCTATTGTGAAACCTTGATTGTGGCCTTATTGTTGGATAATTAGGCAATGCCAATTTTGCACCAAAACCTAACCTAATGTTTTGTCCAATATTGCCCACCAAGTATTTGATGAAATGCCTAGTTATTTTCATCCATAGGCCTACCAATTTGAATGCCATTATCGCCAGCGACATTGGCATGCCAATTGTGCCTACTATTCACCTATGTATAACCAACCTATGTTCCATATCATTATTAATTACCAAACCAATTGTCATTGCATATCTATTGCTTATTGCTATTCCATTGATTAAATTGCTACTTGAAATGATTGGTATTAAGATATTGTTACTTGGTGATACCATTGTTACATAATGGTATCTAATCACATGTTTTACAGTTGTATTGACCATAATGTGGCTTGACAGAGCTGTCACTCTGACAGGGTAGTGGGTACATACTGTCGGCAATGTGCAGATTATTTATTGATACCCTAGCTAGGAAGGGTTATTGGTCCTGGCCATAAGACATGATTAGTCTTATGTTCATTTATATGTGATTGACTGTGTGATTACACATAGTCTACGTTTCATGGCCCCATATCTGTCTTACCCATGTGATACCATTCCTTTGATATGATTATCGACCTATTTGTCATTCCTTGTTATTGATTCTGTAATATGATTATATTGAACAGATTGTCATCATTGCTTCCTTTGTTATCATTTATTATTGATCCAAACTACTTTTTATTGGCGATGCATATTAGATTCATTAAGTATCTTATATACTCACTCTTTCCTTGTTTACCATTTTCAGGTGCAGAGTAGATAGCAGAATCCCAACTTTTGACTCTCTGTGGATTTTTGCAAACTGTTATAGCAATGTAATTATATTAAATACAATATTTTGATATTCATGATCTAGTTACTCCATGGGGTATATATGGGTTAGTTAGGCTATGAACATGTATAAATGATATATTATGGAGTATGAGTATTGATATGACATGTTATGATGGATGTTACAGCCAACAACATTATAATTACAGATATTTTACAGAATGACAAAATGAATAGTAACTAAGTAAATTGATTAATTAATTGATGGTTATAGATATTTGCATGTGATACTGGATTCTATGGGTGTTGGTCGCCATTGGCATCTCCTGCATCCTAGAACCGTCGTGATATGAAATCGGGTCATGACATACTGTCACATCCCCCTCTTCAGAAAATGTGACGGTCCTAGGGTATAGGTAAGCGTAAGGCCCCCCTAAACTCTTAAAACCCAATGCACTAATTTTTATAGAAATTTCGCCATAACTTTCCCATAAATTCATGCTAATACCTGAGACCCATGTCCCTTTCTTCTATAATATCAATCACACAACCTGCAGAAGAAATGATATTTCTAAACTTCCATCCCTAACCCCTAAATCTACCACAAATCAAATAATTCATAACACTTTAATAAAGCAACCCATAATCATATCTCATTTTTACTAGATATTTCATATTGTATATTTACACTAAGTTAGAATTATTATAATTTGCACATAAAGTATTACTAACTCTAACATCTTTAACTATGGTGCACTAACTGAAACATAAACCAAAAAAGAATTTACATAGGCAATAAAGGTTCCCAGCACCGGAGAAGAATATGACTGGAACCGCTGCTATCTACTGACATCTAAAAAATTATAAACCACAGAAAAGTGAGATGATACTCAGTGAATAACATATATAGCACCTCTCGGGTAAGGTTAGAAATGTAAAAGGAACAATTGGGCAACAATAAATGAATAATATGAATGACAATAGTCATGTCCCATGAATAGACAAATAATAAGAATTTACCCACTAGAATCCAATAAGGGTAACAATTATGTCAAGTTGGTGCTAAATGAAACAATAGAATTTAAAAGGTGATTAATCACATAGAATTTGTATCAATTAAATAAGTTGAGCCAAATGCTCCAATATCAATATGTTGAGCCAATTGCTCATATAGCAATGATAGATGGCAAAATCCACTGAAATATAGATAGAGGCTACATATCCTGATAGCATGTCTCTATCATAACCCGCTCTCAGGGCCGCGATGGTCCTAGGGTGCGGGAGATGCCAGAGGCGACCGACACCCGTAGAACCCATCATCACATCTATACAACCTCATACAATACATATCAATCTATAGTCATATACTCACATAAGTACTATTCATTCTGTTACTCTCTCATTCATTCTGTTACTTTCTGTAGTTACTATAATCATATACACATATACATTTATACTCCAAAATATGTCATACACTTATATATATACAATCTGCCTATACCATTATACAATACCCATGGAGCATCTAGTATACATATATAAAGATACAATGTTTAAATTAATTACACTGTCTTTATCAGACTGCAGAATTCCTTGGAGGAACAAAAGCCAAGAATCTGCCTCTTACTCTATACCTGAAGATGAGAAACAGTGAGAGGGTGAGTATATATGATACTTAGTGAATCTAATATGCATCGACCATTAAGATAGGTAATGGAATATCAATAATACAATAGGCAGATGAAATAAATGAATCAATCTACTCAAAAACTCTGGATACAGAATCAAGTACAGAATATGACTGTAAGTCAACAATCACATCAATAGAGAGTATATCACATGGATAAGATAGATAAGACAGATATAGAGCCATGAAATGCATAGAATATGTGTGAAACACATAATCAATCTCATATCAATAAACATAAGACGGATTGGGTCTTATGACTAGGATTGATATCCCTTCCCGGTTAGGGCATAATAATAATACATTGTGCACAATGCCGATAGTATGTACTCACTACCCTGTCGAGACTACAGCTCTGTCAAATCACATTGGAATCAATAGAATTAATAGATACATCAATAGATACTATTTCACAATAATGACATCAACAAGTATCAATAACTCATCATCAATCAATTCAATGAGCAATAGAATCAATAGGATATCAATAACAATTGATTATATAGTGACCAAAGGTCTAACAACCAATAATGGGATCAAACATAAGTTGGTCATTTACGGACAAAAAGTTGACGCAATTGGCATGCCATTGTCGCTGGTGACGATGGCATTCAAATGGTTGGCCTATGGATTTTTGAGCTAGGCATTTTATCAAACACAATGTGTACAATAATGAAACAACATTTTGGCAAGGTTTTGGTACAACATTGACATTGTCCCAATTATCAATAACAACACACATTATAAGCAATTCCATAGGCATTATATACACATCAATAAACATCATTAAATAGATTAAATTGGCATGAAAAAGCCATAGGAAAAATAAGAATAATTCAAGTCAAAAATAGCCAAATAGGGTTCAACCACTTTAGGGTTTTTGCATATGAATTCCAATTGACATTTTAACACTTTAGGCATAACATATGATGCATAAAAGACTCACCTAACACTCCAAATGAGCTAGCAAAATTGGTTTGCCACCAATTCCTTCAAATTCCTCAAAATAGGCAAAATGTGCAATTTTCTTCAATTGAATTTTCTACAACAATTTAACCATAGAATATTCATCAATTAACTTCCAATGAACTTATTATATACTCAAATTACATATACTAATCCAATTTCAACAAATCATCTCTTACAACTTAGGTTTAGGGTTTGAAAATTGGGCAAAAATACTATATGCTTCAATTGATACAATTAAACACATTACCCAATCTAACTAACATCTAATAACCCTAAATCAAACATAAAATCAAACAAAACATCAATTTACCTCAAAATGATACTTTGGCCGAAAATTCCAACTGCTTGGTTTCTTAAAATTTTCTTGATTTCTATGGTTGTAAATAGATGGAGGATGAAGAATATGTTGTTTATTTCAAGTTTCCATTGATTTTCCTTAACAAAATTGAAGGAAAATGGATGAGAAATGGAAATGGAATTTTTGGACAAGAAGAAGAAAATGAAGAACAAAAAAATTCTAAGTGTGGCTTATATAGTAAGTCATATTTGGCAAATTTCACTTTGGTCCTTAAACTTTTCGTAAATTGTGCTTTTGCCACATTTTCCTTCTGTAATTTATTCTGACAATTTCGTTGGGATTTGGATTTCAAAGTAAATTTTCAAACATCTTATTTTTATTAATACTTTATAATAAAAATAGTTTCAGAGCCGTTCTGAAACTCAGACAATCCAAATTCCATTATACCCCTACAGTTCCATTTATTTATAGTTTTGCCATCGCTTAATATTTCAGTGTTCGTAAACATTTTTCACCTCTTTCTTTTTATTGTATTTACACATGCATATACATAATCATTTACCCCTTAGTCAGAATAAGAAATTAATCTATCCGTCGGACTAATATTTTTGCGGCAGAGATATCGACACCGTCATTTTTCGAAAAAGCTGAGTTTTTAAAATTATCTTTAGTCTTTTCGATAATTTCAAAGCACATACTGAGAACTTTAATCATAAAAATATGGTAAGCTTTTCTAGGGTATTACAGTCTCATGGAAGTCGTACGGTTGATCAGACCATATGGCTGGGACCTCCCCTCACCAGCTGAGGATCACTGAAACATTGTGAACAATGCCAGATGTAAATTAACTACTCCATTGGGTAAGTAGTCTGTCATTGATCACATATAGGGTGCATCAATATCAATGTCAATAATCAATGAAAGGCTCATATCAATGAAGGTTATATGCATAAAGCATGGCAATTAAGAATCAATTAATGAGGTTTGGTTATAGAATGAACTTTACAATAAATGATATCAAGTAAGTAAGTATAGGAAATATGATATTTAATTTTAAAGGAACAAATGATTCTAATGGCTATCATGGTTACAATGCTTCAAAGGTTAATCATAATCATATAGAAAAATTTGGTTACTAACCAAGAATATTATCAGGAACTTTATATTTCAAATATGCCAAGAAAATGGTTTTACAAGGTTCAAATAATCAATTAGAAAGCAATGGATAGCAATAGCAATATAAATATATATGAGATTCATAAGATAGGATTATGGTATAAACAATGAGCTTGGAACATGATTGAACAATATAGGTTCAACTAAGGAAAGATGTATATATGTTACTTACCTTGGAAACAAAAAACAAAAATGGAACTCCTTCTTTATTCAACACAAACAATAAGAGTGACCATATGGTTCCCTCTCATCTTTATCTTTTGCTTTGGCCTTGGAAGCTATAATATACAACTGAGAGTTCCATTTATGCTAAACTTTCATTAAATAAACTTGGCAAATGAATTTCCTTAAAATTTACTTATTCACTTATGTTTTCTTTAGGTTTCAGTTTCTGGCAGCCCTGCCTCTTTTAGATATATTTTGAATTTTACTAATCCAATTATTTTGATTCTTCTTTCTAATAAAACTATACATATAGATCACTAACATAACCAAGAATTAGGTCATTCTGAGTGCTATAGAATTTATAGTGAATTTTCAAACCTCACCCTGCAATTCTACCAACTACCCTGAAATATCAATCTGGCAGGCTCTACTCTTTCTATTGCAACTCATTCTATACATATACAAATCCCATTTTTTTTCACAAGATTGTTGTTTTAATTCAGAAAGTAAGGGTTTCAAATTTAGAGGATTCAGGGTTGCATAATTCTAAGTCAGGTTCTGAATCCGGTTTTGAGTCAGTAGCACTCAAGACCATATATCTCTTAAGTTACTTAATATTTTGTAGAGATTTTTTAGGGACACTTAGTTAAGATATAAAGCTATAACTTTTATATTAAGTTTTTTCAAAATCTTTCTCTAAAGTTTCAAAATTTGTGCTGTAAGTTTCTGATTTCCTAACTCAATTTAGCGTACTAAACATTTCTCTACAATCCCTCAAATTTTAGAATTTCTATATCATAATTCATAACTTAAAACTCACCAACAATCAATATTAACACTTAATTAGCCTAATAGACTATCTAATCTAACATTAGAATTAATTAAATGAATAAAAAAAAAGTTAGATTTTTACCTTAATGAATACTTTGAATAAATGGAATTAGTCCTGTCAAACCAAGTTTTGTAAATCCACTTCAATTACCATATGGAAAACTAGAGAGATGGAGCTTTAATTTGGTATCTTAATTGTGGTTTAATTCATAGGAATCTAGTAGTTGATTGAAAAAGAGATGGAAAAGTGTGGGAGGAAACAAGGCTATGGGTCGTGCTAAAAAATGAAGATAAAAAATTTATTTTCTTTCCAATTTATAAACTAAGTTAATTAATTTGCATCCAATCACTAATTAGATAAATCCTTTATAATTAATTAAATCCATTTCTCTTTATCACATCATTCTAGTGATGTAACAATTATATTATTTTCTATATACAAATTTTTTTTACTTGGCTAGAAAATACTCTACTTGGAGCAGTAATTTTGAAGATGATAAGTATCAAATTTTGCTTAACATACTTGGCCATTTTACTCCCAAATGGCCAGCTCATCATGCTCAATTTTATATATTTTTATTTTTTTATACATTTTATCTTGTCTTACAAAGTCAAATTAGGGTCCCACCAAAAAATCTAGCACAAATTAATTTATTCTAAATTAATATTATACTCATTCCAGTGTTAATAAAATTTCACAATCTCTATCTCTAGTTAACCGGGTTAAAATTTAGAAAATGTCATCTTTAATTTCCTTTAATTATTCTTCTTCCACTTAACTATATTTACTTGATAAATTATAATTAATTATTTTTTTAGGTCAGTACAACTACCTTACCGAAGGGGTAGTGGGTGAATACCTTCAGCATTATGGACAATGGCACATTGGACAGGGTTAAGTGTCCAAAACCCTATCTAGGAAGGAATTTGTCCTAGCCATAAGGTCTAGTCTGTCTTATGTATTGACATGAGATATTTATAAAATGTTATGTGTTAAAGTCCTTCATCTGTCATTTTCATATGATCATATGATGCTTATTGACCTAATTATTTGTTAAAGCCCATCATTATTATTATTCTTTTCCTTGTTATATTTGGTGTGTAAATTTACTATTTATTACCTAATTACCCTAATTCTTCATGGATACCTAACATTTTATATATTATGGTGTATATTAAGCTCATTGAGTATTTATATACTCACTCTATAGTGGTTTTAATTTTCAAGACATGAGCAATAGAGTTGAGAAGCAGTAGAGTGGTTCTCAACTTCTTCTTCAAGGAACCAATATTGATTTTATTAATGTAAATACAATTTACTTTGTATTTTTCTAAATCTTAACTTGCTCCATGGTTTGTATTAGTAACAATGGATGTATAAGTTTAATGTGTGTATATATATATAGTAATGTCTATATTAAATATAATGATTTAATGATTTGACTTAATAATGGTCAATGAATGATTAATGGATAGTGATGGGGGTTAATATAGTGAGATGTGACGAGGGTTCTATGGGTGTCGATAGCCACTAGTTGTTCCTGCATCCTAAAAGCATCATGTCTCGAATATAGAATGTGACATATACATGTACAAATATTTGATGGAGTAAAATATAAATTTATATACGATTAGGAATATGAGTAATTAACTATTATATTATATCAATAAATTTATCGAAGGAAAAACTTACCAAACAATCCATAAAAATGGCGAAAGTGAGAAACACGAATTGTAAATTTTTCTCAAAGGATCATCTAAATTTAAATTAAAATCACAATGCAATAATCAAATAAAAGGGAGAGTAAACCAAATTTACCTTTTGTAACACAATACTAATTAGTTTAGCCTTTGGCATTAGCACCCGAGTTATATGTCTTTAGTCTATCCACAGAGTTCCGTATGATAAAACCTGCTTTCAATACTCGAGTTACTATTTAGTCACCTCTCTTTTATGAGCCTAGTCCTAGCAAACTATGCTCAAATTCCATGGAGTGGTTTAGGGTCTAAGGAAGACTAAATGTATTTGGTGTTTACATTCACATAACCAACACTACCACTATTGTCAAGTGAATGATTAAGTGAAGATGAATTTCATAATTGAAAGTCAAATCATCAAATTAGGAAAGGCAATTTTTTGAATAATCTATTTTTTCTCTTACTAGCATTTCATATAATGAAAATAAGATAAAAAAAATGAATTTAGCTTCCTATCTATTCTCCTTTCTCACTATAAACTTTACATGAAAATAGGGAATAAATAATAGACAAAACTTTATTCATTTGCTTCTTAGTTTAAACCACATCCCATTTCATGCAAAGGAAGAAGAAAGAAGATGAAGTGGAAAGAAGTCTTCTCTTCTCCACAATCTATCCCTTTAATTCTTTCTAGCGTCTTAAGCTAAAAAAGGAAGACAAAGATGAAGGTTGTTCATTATCTCTCTACTATTTTCTTTAATATCAACATGCAAGAAGAAAGAAGAAGGAAAATAGAGTAAAAACATCATATTCCGCTGTTTCTCAATGAGTAACCGTGAGAAGGAAGAGAATAAGTTCTCTCTCTACTTTTTCTCTCTGTAGCTCCTTTTGGTGAAAAATAAGAAGAAATATATATCAAGTTCATCTTCTCATCCATCCTTTAACTCTTCTTAATTAAATAAAGTGATAAAGAATAAGATTGATGATAGATAATAATTAAAATCTCTCTACACATAAATGTAGAGATCCTCCACTGTCACGTCCCATTTTTGGAACGCGATGGTCCAAGGGTACGGCTAGACCTAAGGTCATCAAAAATTCGTAGAACCCATTAACAATCCAACTGTCAATCATTCATTCTTAACTCATTCATTAATATTTAAATTCCATTTATTACTTATTAATTTTACATAAATTTTGACAGAGTTTTCTTTGTATTTTTAATACTATTTCAGACCCAAAACCGAGTCTTTCAAAAATTACACAGCCTGCATAAAAATTATTTTTACACTCCCAATAATTTTTCCATCCTTATACCCTTAACTTCACAGTTCAACAGACATACATGACACTTCTAAATCTCTTTCATAACATGTAAATTTCATTTTAGCATTTTCAGTAGTACTGTCTTTATCACTTCACTATCATTGTCATTATCAAACATTAAGTATTATACATTATAGACATTAACTACTAAGCTTTAATAGCAAATCACATTACATTTTTAATGTCACTTCAATGTCAGTTATTCACTGTTCATACAACATTATAGTATTTAATCACTTAATTATACACAGTACCATGGAGCTCTAAGAGTCGACACTTATGACCTTTAGAGAATAAAATTCTACCTCGATGTACTTGACGTCCCAAGTCGGAAAAGAAACTAACTTGGAATCAGCCTTTTCTATCTCATTCTTGTAAAAATTATAAACCACTATATGGTGAGTGTAAAAAAATACTCAGTGAGCATGTATACATCATTAAACATGAGATATAAGCATATGATAATAAAGGTTATCAATGGAAGTCAAGTATCAATAAATATAATGAATGGATATTAGCATTTCAAATTTGCTTATCAAAGGTTAATTAATTTGCACACCAAATGTCTTTGGGAGTTTGGAACATATAACAATCATATCGATGATAAACAATGATAGATGAAAAAATGGTTATCAATGGTAAGCAATAAGAAACAAGGTATAGAATCAATGAACAGGTAAACAATATTCATATCTTATAAATAAGACAAATATTAGGCCATGGACACATATTATATATAACATTATCTTTCACTTATAAATTACGTAAGGCGGGCCAGACCTCAAGGCTAGGACAAGTCCCTTCTTAGCTAAGGTAACACTGTATAGAAATCAATGTACACAATGCAGATGATATTTACCCGCTACCCCGTCGGCAAGGAAGCTCTGTCAAATCCACATATAAATAGGCCAATGAAAATCAATAACAATATCAAGTATTCATTAGGAACATTACGGTACAATGGCTTTCGATCGATATACATGGGCTTACTTATCAATCAGTGTCAATATATTTCATTAATCTTGTATCGGTTTCTTTATTTGATACAAAGGTAGCTATTCAATAATAAATATCATGGTATAGGATTAAACATTTGGTGTGCTTACTTTTGGGATCATTTGGGTACATGATCAATCAAGTACAATATCATGATTAGACTTTTCGATATGAACAAATTCAATAGGTATTGCAAATTTCAATAACAATCAATGGATATAGATCATTTTAATCTTGAAGAAAATCAAAGGATAATCAATAGCAATAACAAAATGATATTCAATAAAAAAGGAAGTATGTCCTTTGATTCAACAAGTCAAAATCACGGTTATGCATAATGATGTATACATTACTCACCTTAGCTTATGACTTGTACATTTTCCTTTTTCTTTATCTTTAATTCTTTGCCTTATCTCTTATGGTATCCATCACGTCTCTTATTCATTCTTGACTCTAGATATCCAATAAATTTCAATTTAGATACTATTTAATATAAAATTATATTACTTATACTTATATTAAAGAAAATTCCTCAAATTTTCAAGTTTTAGGTTTTGCCTATAAAAAACCTTTACTGACAGCCTATGTTTCATTACTCACTCATATCTCTCTCTATACTTATCCAATTGCTTCTCTACACTTATCCAATTGTTTCAATTCTTATTCCTACTTAAACTAGACATATTAAGCTTTAACATATCCAAATTTCACCATATTCCCATTACTACACAATTTATGGTGTAAATTTAAACTTAACCTTATAACCAGCCCTGCTGCCCTGCATCCTGCCCTATAACTTTGACTTGGCAAATTCTATTGTTTTGCTAATAACTCAATCTATACTTAACAAATTACTGTAATTCTTTTTCCTATTGAAAATATACATATAATAATATAACATATCCAAATTTTAGAATATTTGGATTATTGCACAATTATTAGTGAATTTCCAAAGTTAAACTACTGCCTTGAAATCTTTATCTAAATAGACATAATTTCCATGCCTATAATTAATCTTGTGCTCATCCAATGTAACACCTCAACCCAAACCCTATAGGGACCCTTAAGGGGGAATTTTTTTCTTTCTTTATAATATGCTTATATGATGTGTATATGCATGAAATTGATAGTTATGCATATTATATGACCTAATTTTAGGCATAGAAGTGATTTAAAGTCAGTTAGGACAAAATCGGGAAATTTTGAATTTTTGGTGAACTGGGGGCAAAATGGTCATTTTTCAGTCCCTTTGAATTTTTATGGATTTAGCATTATTTTTGAATAAAGAAAAGAATAAAAGTGAATGTAAATGGACTTATTTTATTTATTTGAAAATCATACAGAAAAATAAACCGGGGTGAAGACAATTCCGAGTAAGCAGCTCAATTGAGGTGCTTCGGTGTGCACTAAGGGCATTATGGTCTTTTCCTACACCATGTGGGATTATAGAATGTGTATGATCTTATGATAATAGTTTAGGCTTGATTAAATCCAACCATTGGATCAAATGATGGAAAATCGGACGGTTGGATCAATCGGGTGCATTTTAGCTATCATAAGCTCAATCTATTGAATTT
>CANXYC010202774.1:0-11865 GCA_948193065.1 Aleurites moluccanus | reverse complement strand
GTTTCTTCCAATTTCTTCCTAACAGCCTTAAATGTACTTTTATATGTGTAAAATTGTCTAAAACATTCATATTCATTCAATTTAAGCAATAACATGCATCATACATAACATATAAATAAATGAGAAACCCCTTAGGTTTACTCCTTTGTAACTTAGGTTCTAAGCCTTTAAGCTAAGGTGTTACATTTATGGTGCGACTAAACACTTGCTTTTGGTGGAGAAGCCTAAGATGAGGAGAATCAGGCAGAAAGATGGAAAGAATGAAGCAGTTTAAAAGGGTGGAGTAAGTGAGTAGAGAAGAGGGGTCACGTAGGAGAAGTTATCCTAGTAGAAGAGAGCACTCAGCTAAGGGAAGCATAATGGAGTTTAGTAAAGGCTATAGAGAGAGCTTCAAGGGAGAGTCAAGTCACCTTTCAACGAGGAGAGATAATACACCTTATTGAAAGAGTAAAAGGGGAGGAGAAGAGAAAATAATGAATGGAAGTCTCAAGGTTCATAGAGAGATCTAAATGACTGGCAAGGCAATGTGTAACACCCTAGATGCATGCTATAGTATTTATCGGGCTAGAAACACTAATAATACTTAAGAAATTTAAGAAAATTAATATAGTATCTAATTTAAGTTAATTTTTCACAGATACTTGTATAATGAGAGATTAAAAATAATAATAGTTAATTATATGAAGAAAGTATGGAAAAGTATTAAAGATATTGAAAAACCAATAGAATAGCAAAATTATAAATAAGTGAAATTTTAGGGACATTTTGGGAAATCCACTGTCCATAACCCGAAATGACTCTGAAAGGTATATGATAATAAAATACAGATAAAAATAAGCCATTTTAGTTCCTATTTTGAAATCTAATTCTCAACAGAATTGATAGAATTAATTACAGAAAGTTGTGAGGTCAAAATCTAATTAATGGAAGTTTTAAGGACTAAAATACAATTTGCCAATTCTTCCAACTATAAAAGGAACACTTAGCCATTTTTGCTTCATCTTTTTCTCCTTCTCACCTTAAGGCCGAACCGTCCTCGCTCCATTCCTCCCAAATTCAAGCCAAAATTTTGAAGAAAACCAAAGGAAAAACCCAAATCCAACCTAGTTCTTCCATTTTCCATCCAATTTTCACTTAGAAACTCAAAGAAAATCAAGAACTAATTGAAAGAGGATTTTGGCACTACCATCAATTTAAGGTAATATAATGTTTTCTTTGATTAAATAGGTTAATTCAGTATGTTAGTCATTGAATTAGATGGGTTTAGTGTTCAATTGCATCGATTGATGCCTTTGATAGAAAATCCCCAAATTTAAAAGCCCTAATTGAAGATATTTGTTACCAAAGTCTATATTATTAATGTTTATTGTCTAATTAGCTTAGAATATGTTAATTAGATGCTAATGGAAGCTTAAATGATGGTTTTTTTGATGTAGAACACAAAAAATTAGATGAATGTGACTTTTGCCTACTTTGAAGCTTAAGGTGGAAAATCAATTTTTCAAGCTAATTTGAAGCATGAGGTGAGTTTAATATGCATCATTTGACATGCCTAAATCATTGAAATGTTAATTGGTATTCTCCTTGGAAACCTCATTCTTGGCTGAATGGATTGTCACTATTCATGCCTTTATTTTTGCTTTGTTTTTCCTTAAAATTCCTAAGCCATTTTGATCTTTTGATTGATGATATTTGTTGGATATCCAATGCTTGATATAATGCTTACATTGTGGATTGTTTATTTGATATTTGGGAAATTTCAATGTTGCACCAAAACCTAACCTAATTGCCAATTGAATGTTGCACACCATATGTTTGATAAAATGCCCAGTTCAAAATCCATAGGCCTATCACTTATTTCATCTGTAGGCCTACCATTTGAATGCCATTGTCGTCAGCGACATTGGCTAGCTAATTGTGCCAACCATTTGACTTTTGATAACCAATTTGTATACCAATCCTTGAATGATTTATACCTATTGTTGATCCATTTGTATCTTCCATTGATTATAAGTTGTTGAATTATAATATCATTTGATTAATTTGAAAGCTATTGATTATTGATGAGCTATTGGTTACCTATTGATGTCCATTGATTCATTTCATTATTTTCTTGGATAATATGTTAATTTGACAGAGCTTCCTTACCGACGGGGTAGCAGGTAAGTATCGTCGGCAATGTGCATATTGATTTTGTATGGAACCCTAGCTGGGAAGGGTTAACTGTCTTAGCCATAAGTGTCTGATCAACCTTATGTATATTATATTGATATGATATTACATGTGTTCATGGCCCATTATCTATCTTATTTACACGATATGAGTATTGTTGACATGTTCATTGATTCCAAACCATTGATTCTATTAACTTTTCCTCATTCTGTAATTTAGTGTGCAACCCTACAATTTATTGATTATTTACTTGCTTATTTGTCGATTACCTAACCTTTACCTTTAAGTGATGAATATTAGATTCACGGAGTATTATATACTCATTCCATTAGTTGTTTACCATTTTCAAGTTCAGAATAGAAGGCAGAATCTAGACTCTCATTCCTCTATGGATTTCTACAGTGTGATATTGGCAGTGTAATTATTTTGCACACTGTATCATGTATATATATTTTTAGTGGTTCCATCAGTTGTGTACAATTGGTTGTAATTAGACTGTATTTATAAATATATGATGTTATATAGAGGCTAAATATTAGTATTGCATAAATGTATGATGATTACAGACATGTGAATGTCAAATTACAGAATGGCAGAATACAGGGTGACATAATACAAAATGAATAATAAGTATATAATTGGATAGTAATAAGATAGTAATGGATTATAGAATATGATATTGGGTTTTACAGGTGATGGTTGCCTCTGGCATTTCTTGCATCCTAGGGCTGTCATGTTCCGAATCGGGACGTGACACAATGAGTATAGAAACTTGGAGAACTATGATAGGAGGGAGGAAATAATGCAAGAAAAAGCTCTAATTGTAGAACAACCTAAGAAGGGAGGAGCCAGGAGGGATGATCATAGCCTATATGAGGCTCTCTCCTATTAGATGAACCTACAGAGAAAAAGAGGCATCAAGTAGACATGAACCTCAGGACATTCGAGCAAAGGTAAAGAGGGTTTTAAAAAAGTTGGGAGAAGATAGAAGGAAGAAGGGAGCATATAAGAGCTTGTACTTAGCCTTGAAATCACCTTTTGTTAATGAAATCTAAGAATATAGCATGCAAGAAAAATTTAAGCCACTCATACTAAAAAAAACTATGGTGGAAAGGCAAATCGAAGAGACCATGTTCTGGATTCCAAGCATACAATCGAGCTCCAAACAACTAGTGGTGCAATATTATGCATGGCCTTTCATGGAACACTAAAAGAAGCTACGATAAGGTGGTTTAATGACCTGACTAAGAAAAGCATATATTCCTTCCCCCAACTTGTAGTGTAGTTTATGAAGAGGTCCGCTCGAGTATTCCAATAGAAAGGAGGATACAGTTCCTTAAGACAGTGACTCAATAGGAGGACAAGGCATTGCGGGACTTCATATCCAGATTTAATAGGGAAGCCTTGAAAATCATTAGTTTGGATCAAGCTAGAACAATTGAGGCCCTCTAAAATGAAACCACTCACCCTGACAATTTTAAAGCCCTCTGTAGGTATGTGTTTTACTCTCTGGAGGATGTGACAGTCCTTGTGCAGAAATATATCAGGCAAGATAATACCTATGCCTTCATCCAACTCTCCAAAAAGAGGTGAGAAGAGCAAACTAGCGAGGCAAAAAAAAAAGAATAAGGGGGAAAGCAAAGAGAGAGAAAGTATGAAGGAAGATCAACGTCCTCCTAAGTACCAAGATGCTCACAGACATATGCTCTTAGAGGCTCAGAGATAATTGTCCTTAGAGGGTCATAAGTACACACTAGTTACTACTATTCTAGCTGGGGTATTACAATCTTCAAGGATTATAACATATAAAGGAAGCCTCAACCATTGATCACTAATCTGAAAAGGAGGAGAAAAGATAAATATTGTCATTTTGATGACACTAGTGGGCATAATACAAATGATTGTAGGCAGCTTATAGAATAAATAGAGATATTGATCAATCATGGCCACCTCAAAAAGTTTGTGAAGAAGGTAAAGAAGAGAATCGAGTCGAGCAGAGATAAAGGAAAATAGGTTGCTAACAATAGGTTTATAAGGTTATTCATTGTCTTACTGGGCTAGATGAGAAACCCCTTAGCAATAACAGAGCAAAAGCCTAAGCAATGAGGAGAGAAGAGTTTGAGTTCACTTTCTATAGTGGAATGAAGACATGGGCAACTAGAGTAGATGGAAGTCACTTGAGAGCTTTAAGTTAATTGGTAAAATTCTACCCTCTATTTCTACTTTACAACCCGAGTATTCATATTTTACCTTTATGCTCTCACCCAAGGGAGTAAATATTTCTAAAGGTATTGATATCAATTGTTTTTCAGTTCCCAATTTAGATGCAAATTTGGGTAATACAAAGGAATATGTGGCATCAAAATAAAATAATATTTGAGCTATTTCACATGACACAAGAATCTTACCTATTACCTTCTTGCCTGATCTTTAAGCTTCTTGAGCATTAACTACAAAGACTCGACCTTGTCCTCTACCAGCTAGTGCCTGACCACTAGTTTGTCCTTGTTCTGATCCTATGCCTCTACCTCTTCCCCTTGTGTCCCTCTGGTAATTTATACTCATTTGTACAGTAGGTTGTGAGGCTATTATAATAGTTTGTTGTTCTTCCTACAAAGGACAATTCTTCACATAGTGACCATACTGGCCACATTTCAGACATACACTTGTCTGTCTTCTACATTCACCCCTATGCCTCTTCCCACAAAAATCACATATGTGAACATTAGTTGTCTGCACTGGTGGTCTAAATGATCCCAGTGAAATTTTGGATGCAGACTGCCTTGTGGTACCTCTACCCTGACCTCCCCTCTGACCACCTATCTATGGTCTTTGCTCAGTTCTAACTGATGTAATCTCTATCTGTCTCTGCTGAGAACTCCCTTCACCTCTTCTCCACTGTCTTCCAGTCTTAATCTTCTTTTTTTGTTCTCATTTTACTCTTTCTTCTTTATACTTTTCTTCCATTTGGACTACTTGATCAACAATCTTGGATAAGGAAGAAAACTCAGCATATAACAATGCATTATGTAGGGAGGCATGCAATCCCCGTCTAAACCTATTGATCAGGTCTGCTTTAGTAAGTGCAATCTTACTAGCATATTTACTCAGCCTGATAAACTCATCGGTATACTCTTCTACACTTAAATTACCCTGTTCCAGCTGTTCAAACTGAATTATATTTCTTTCTTTTTTTTTTTAACTCCTTATGTCAAAAATTCATCCAACAATGCAGCCCTGAATTGTGCCTAAGTTGGTGGTGCATTATTGTATAATTGCATCTCAATGTGCCTAGAAAACCAAGTCCATGCCTTTTCTTTTAATAATAAACTAATAAGCTCCATCGCTCTGACATCTTAATATGAAAGTCTTCTTACCACCTTTTCTATTTGCTCTAGAAAATTAATAACTTCTTCACATCTTCCACCTTTATATTTTGGCAGACTCAACTTCAGAAAGTTAAGCATATTGATTTCACCCTCATCAATCACTTTGTGACCCTCCTGTACCACTGGCACAACTGGTGCAATAACAGGTCGTATAGGTACTGGTGGAATGGCTGGTAATACAGGTGGTGGCACTACTTGTCTTTGTCTTCTCAATTCTAGCATTCCTTGCATCACTTCTAATCTCTAGGGATCTTTAGCTTCCTTGGTTTCCTCTATCCTTCTCCTGGACCTAGAAGGTTCTTTTGGTTCCTCTCTGATCAATAACTCATTTGAGACCACTTATGCCTCTCTACTAGGCTCTTTTGATCTCCTAGGTGCAGGTGCAATAGCCCGTTCACGTTCTCTTGTAGACATCTTAATCACTACAATAGAAAAACATAATAATTTAACATGTATGGTTATTGTACAATAAACACATATTTAATGAATACAACAAATGATGAGACTAGATTTCCTATGCTATATGGTTCACTTATGCCTTATTAACAAATGTCTATATGCTATCAATATATCTATGCTCTAATACTACCTCTGTCACGTCTCAATTTTGGAACATGACGGTCCTAGGATGTAGGAATAACATAAGACTACCAATACCCGTAAAACCCTTTTATAACCTATAAACATCACTTGCCATAACATATCAATATCCATATAATCAATCTATTTGTTATCATCTGTGATTATATTTGACCTTAACATAACTCATATATATTAAATATCGGTAACTAATAATATTACAGACCATACTAAGTATACTCATCCCAATAATTTACATATCCATGGAGCATCTAAAATATATACAAGGAATATATTCAAATTCAATATTTACATTATTATAACACAGCTGGATCCACAGATAAAGAAATCTTGGACCAGCTCTACTCTTGACTTGAAAAGATAAAATCACTAAAAAGGTGAGTATTTTCATACTGAGTGAGTCAATATATATATTATCATACATTAAGCTAGGTAGGAAACAACAAATGAACAGTATTAACAATTGACTCATAAGCTCCGATTGACTCAAATCAAGGGAAATAGTTTATAGACATCAAATATAGATGTATAGGCACTGGATGAAATAATAACCATGTATATATAACAGATATTGGGCCATGAAATGCATATCATTATCAATATAACATGTAAATAGCATAAGGTAGATCAAACTCTATGGCTAAGACCATAACCCTTCCTAGCTAGGGTATCATTGGAATTTCATTCTGCACAATACTGATGGTATTTACCTACAATCCTATTAGTAAGGTAGCTCTATCCTAGAAACATTAGATTAGGCTAAAGATAGCAAATAACATATCAAATAGGCAAGAAAATCAATAAGGTTGAGTTTCTGTAACTCTAGCACAATTGAGCTGTCTAGGCAAGTAAACACATATAGGATCATTATCCTTAACAAAGGAACATTATAGTGCAGGCAAAATTCCACAAAAGTAATTTAGGAAACAAGTTCAAAATATTTCAAGAAGACATATTTACATTGGTGACAAAGAAAGTCACCCATTTTAGCAAATTTGGTAACAATTGGATTCTTAAGGAAATTAACAAAGGTCATTTCGTTGAGCACTTGGTGTGCACCACTTTAGGACCAAATAAATATGATCTTAGGGCATAATGAACAAAATCCAAAGTACACAATTCAAGCCCCAATGGCAACAAACACAAAGGCATTCTCAAACAGGGTTTATATACATCAATAAACAACACTATCGGAGCTTGAATTCAAGGAAAATTCAAAGGAATGAAAAATATCAAAAGGATGCAGGTTTCATATTCATTTCAAATTGATCAAATGAAAGTTTAAACATGTATAATAACACACATATGACTCACCAGAATTGACGGTTTGATAATTTATGCGATAAAATGCCTATTTGCCTGTAACAGGTAAAAGCAGTGTTCTTCGGTTTCCTTCTATTCTATAATCAATTTTGACACATATTTAGCTTTAAATGGATCCTAACTAACATATTTAAATATTAATTAGAATTATGAAAACCTATATAGAAAATCCAATTTAAACATAAACCTAATTTTATGTTTTCTCCAATTTCGATCCAATTTTGAAATCTATCGATATAATCATGTTTCTAATCATTTATATAACTTAAATTAATCAAAAGAATGAAAAAAAAAATCATCTTCACCTGAATTGAAGGTGTGGAAGAAATTTAGGTTAGGGTTCTCTTCAATTTCTAGCTTGAATTTCCTGGAATTCTCGATGAAAACTAGTTTAATTGAGTTTTCAATCGATTTTGCTTGAAGTTTGGAAGAAATTGGTGGAGGTTTGGGTGGAGGAGTGTTTTAGCTATAACAATGGAGGAAGGAGGAGAATTTTTTGATGTTTGAAGAATTAGATGGCTATTTGTGTTAATTAACTTTTAGCTAATTTGATTTTCCCCTAGATACTTCTCGTATTCATATTTTGAACCTGAAACTTTTAACTATTTATCTTTTTGTCCCATTTCGATTTTGAAATAATATTTCTTATATTTCTCCAGCTTATGAGTCTAATGGTGATATTAAAAATTTAAAATTCTGAATCCATTCGTTAATCAAAACGTTGATGTGCTTACCTATCTACTAGGTCGGTTTTTAGCAATTTGTCAAATTGTACAACTATGACATTCTAACATCTAAACTAAATTTATTTATGCTTAAATAATATATATTCAATGTTATATAAATGAAATTTGAGGGTGTTACACATGTGCTCTGGGAATAACAAACTATTCAAAAAAAAAAAAAAAAACCAATTAGAGAGACCCCGTTTAACTTAACTTATGGAACCGAAGTAGTCATTTTGGTTGATATAGGCTTGTCAAGTGAAAGAATCAATTATTGTGGAGATAGGCAAGAAGAATAGACCTTAACTTGCTAGAAGAGTTAAGAGAGTAAACATGCCTTCTAGTAGCCACATACAAGCAGAGAACAACGAGTTACTTCAATGAAAAGGTCAAAAACATAATTTTTGTTGAATTAGACTTAGTTATTAGGTACTTAGAAGCAACAATAAGAAGGGAAAGAACATGCAAGCTTACACCAATATAGGAAGGCCCATTCTAAGTAAAGACAATGATAAGACCAATAATAACAAGCTTGTAATATTGAAAAATATTGGAATTCCTCACACTTGGAATATTCAACATCTCAAAATGTGTTATCAATGAAATAATTGATAAAAATATGAGCATTTCTTTAATTTGTCTATCCAATAGAGCAATGATGAAGCCCTTGAGGGAGAAGAGTCTAATCTCCTCGCTCGAGTGCATGCTTGTTTACAAGAAGTGTCAAGCTCCCAATGGAATATGAACCCAAAGACCTTGTCAAAGTAAGGCACTATAAAAATAGTGAACTATAGGAAAAAGATGTCAAGATAAAAAGACCCTGTCAAGGCAAAGCACCATGACCTAGCGAACTCTAGGCAAAAGATAGCAAGGCAAAAAGACCTTGTCTAGGTAAGGCACCATAAGACCTAATGAACTCTAGGAGAAAGACCACGATGTAAAAAGACCTTGTCAAGGCAAGGCACTATAAGACCTAGTGAACTCTAGGTGGAAGTCCACGAGGCAAAGTTCCTCATCATAGCAAAACACCATAAGACCTAATAAATATAGGCAAAAATCCCTCATCATGGCAAGGCACCAAAACACCTTATCAAGGAAAGATACTATAAGACCTAATGAACTTAAGGTGAAAGACAGCAAGGCAAAAAGACATTGTCAAGGAAAAGCAACAAAATACCTAATAAGCTCAGGCAAAAAGCCTTTGTCATTGTGAGGCATGAAAAGACTTTGTTAAGGCAATACACTACAAGACTTAGCAAAGACTATGCAAAAGATTATGAGGAACCTTATCATGTGAAGACCTCTATGTGAGGAGAATCTAAAACCTTATACAAGTGAGGACTAAAACTTGGAAACTCTAAGGAAAAATAAGTTTTAGGCCAATAGAAACTTGAAGGTGTTTGAAACCTATAATTCTGCTATACCACTGAAGACTTGAAGTTATGTGAAATTTATAAGTCTACTATGACTTGAAGTTATTTGAAAATCCACAAGCCTACTATCATTGAAGATTTAAAGCTATTCCTAGTTAAAGGTTTTGAAGCAATTCAGATAAATAACAAGCTAGCATATTAAGAAAATAAAGAGAAATTTCAAAAGGGAAATGAAGAAGTTTTCCTTTATTAATGTTTGAAGAATTACAAATTACCAAAATAAAAATAAAATAAAATATACAAATGAAGAGAAGATTATAAGCTAGACATACTAAGTCCTAAGCTGGTAGATCTAAGCATGAAGCTGGGGGAGCAAAAGTATATAAGCATGGAGAAGCTGCCGAAGATGGGGGCCCCTTTCTCTAAGCCAGAAGTTGAGGGAGGACGAGGAGGAGCCGGACGAGGAAAAGTAGGAGACTTGAATAGCTAACTTGCCAGGAACTCGTATGAAACTCCTATGTCTTCTTCTTTTATGGTCCTAACTTAAAAGGAATGGGAGAAGGAGGAAGATCAAAATTCCTTTTGGGCACTTACACAAGGATACCTAGATAGAATTTGGTGGCCTCATTAATATCTTAACTATAAAAACTAGCCTCATATCGACAAAGCTGAGGTTGCCACCCAGTTCTTAAAGTCCTCATATTCTAAGAATATAAGGTTGGCCCTCTTGCAATTGGCCATAACTATTGCCTATACTTCTCAGATATTTTGAGCACCAGTTTGAGCCTTTTAACCTGCTTGGCCTTTGCATCTCTCTGCTCCTTAGAAATTTAAAATCATATTTGAGAATGTCCATGTACTTGAGATCCTTATCTTGCTAGGCAATTTGGGTATTCAGCTTGTTCACCTTGTCTTCATCACTCTTGAGGCTCGCCAAATGCTCTTGACTTTCTTTGGTTATAGCCTTAAGGAACCATTAGACTATCTTAATTGTTGACTCATGTTAGCGATGGTCCACTAGTTCAAATTGTACTTCCCTCCTTATTACGTTCTAATTTTGAAATATAATGGTCTTAGGATGTGGGAACAGTCTATGACAACCAACATCCGTAAAACCCCCTGTTCCATCTTATTTTCATCATCTATTATATTAGTTTCCATATTCAATTTCATCTATCTTTCATTTTTTATCCATAGATAATATTAGGTCTGTCATATTCCATACTTTTTACATAGCAGTTATAAGTATTAATTATACATTATTCTATACATAAGTATCATACTCAATTACACAACCATGAAGCATCTAGAGTTTACAAATAAAACATAAACACTGATATTTACACTGCAAAAGATAGCTGGTTCCACTGAACAAGGAAACCTAGGAACATGCTCTACTCCTGACCTAAAAATGTTTAACCACTAAAAGAGTGAGTATTAAAATACTCAGTGAGCAAATATATATTATTATACAATGGTTTAGGTAGGTAACAGTAGGTAAGTTAAAAACAATGGATGGTTTCATAAATAGTGTATCAATTGCCCAACTTATAGATAATTAAAGGACAATTATTAGTAGAATATTTAAGATTAAACAATAAATTACATTGAGAAAATTAAGTAGGGTAAATGAATCAATGAAACTCATGGCATGTTAGTACAATAGATATAAAGGGTCTCATTTACATGTCACATATCAATCTCATTAATGAAGCATAAGGTGGATCAGGTCTTATGGCTAGGATATTACCTCTTCCTAGCAAGGGTTAAAATATTCATTATGTACAATGCCGATGGCTTCCCCTCACTACCTCATTAGAATAGTAGCTCTGCTATACTAACATATATAATAGGTAATGGAAAGTAAATATAGTAACAAATAGTCATTAGAAACAATAAGGTTGCATTAATAAATCAATAGGCTCATTAGTATCTCATTAATCATTCAATGGCAATATAATTCAATAAACAAGTCGTAGGTTCATTATAGGATATGCCAAATAATATGAAACATCAAGTATGGGTTAGGTGTAAAAGTGGTCAATAAGGGTCAGTTGCGTTGGCGAAATTGGCTAGCCAACGTCACCAGGCTTATGTAACACCCAAGAAAAACCAATAAAACTTTAGTGAATCAGAGTATTGGTGTAACACCTTAGCCTAAACCCTGATAGGGACCTTTAGGGAAATAATTTTCCTTTCTTTATGATGTGTTAATATTATATGTGAATGCATGGAATATATATATATGCATGTTATATGACCTAATTTTTAGGCCTAGAGTTG
>CANXYC010202711.1:0-21188 GCA_948193065.1 Aleurites moluccanus | reverse complement strand
TTGATTAACCAATAGTATAAAAGTAAGAATGATGGATGGTTGGATGGCTAGGTTTCACCATTTTTATCATAAGCCTAATGTATGGAATCAAACCTTTGATATTTAGGTGGATTTTTCCCACCACTTCACCATTATCTTCATTCATCACCATTTACCATTCAACATTTTCTCTTTCTTCTCCACCTAGGTTTCGACCATTGATGAACAACACCAAAGCTTATGATTTTCTTCCATTTTTGAATAGAAACATATCAATTTCATTAGCCTAAACACAAATATAACCTTAGATTTTAAGGAAAAACTTGTTAAAGCTAAGAATCAAAGCTTTGAAGTTTTTGAAGAACTTTTGGTAAGTTAATGGTTTTGAGATTCTTTTGATTCAAATATATTTATATGGCGTTCTTTGATGATTACTGATGTTCAAAACATATTTTGAATGGATAAAAATCAAAAAGATGGATTGAAACCCTAATAGGAAGAACTTGTAATCAAATTGATGTTTTGATGATTCTTTTGGTTTAGATGATGTTTAAATGATGTGTATGATATGAATTTGTGGTTGAATAATGGAAACAATCTCATTTGGTTAAGAATCCAAGAATGGGCGAAATATGTGATGATGAACATTGATGTTGATTTTGATGTTTAAATGGTTTTAAAGGTATGAATGATGTGTATTTGATGTAATTAACATGAATTGATGGCTAAATATTTGAAATGAATTGATTTGGAGTAATTATTGGTTTGGCCGAAATGATGAAGTGAGAATAATGCCTTAGTGCTTTGATGTTTGATAGGTATTTATGAATAAATGTTATGCATTTGGTGTTTATAAATATTGTATGTTTGAATGGAGTTGAAAAATGGAAGAATGAAATGATTTCCATTAAAGTGATAACATGTTGACTTTACTACTTTAAGGTGTTAGGCAAATGCAATTGAAGAAGTAAGGTTTAAATATAGTATAATGGCATAAATGATTGAAATGTATAAGGTTAAATGTGGGAAGGTTGAATGGTATAAGTGATTGGAAAGCATAATTGGAAATTTGTGTATATTTGGTATGAAGTATTGAGCTAAGTGTTTGAAAGTTCATAACTTAGCATAATAATGATGAATATGTGCAATGTGAATGATATATGATGATAGAAATGCATTTGATGCATAAAAGGTATGAGAAGTGTTAAAAGAGTATTATAGAGCCTTTAAGGTGCAATATGGGTCAATGTGTGTTTATGCATGTTGATATGTGTTAATATGCTTGAATATGCCTTGATATATATTTTGATATGATTTATATTGGGTATAAGTCTTATAAGACCAATTTGGTTATTATAGGAGAATCGTCCCAAGCTAGGGCTGCGGACGGGGAATCACGGGCTGACTAGGCCTGGTTGAGTAACATTTGGGAAATTCTGATCGAGGTGAGTCTATATATATGATTAATGCATTATTCATTCATAAGTCATGCATTTATACATATGAAATAATATCCTTGCTTGAAAACCATTAATGATCCACATTTGGACAGATTTGCCAATTTGACCTAAAATAGAGCTACCGAAATGCCTATAATTGACACAAACTTTAAATTGCTATAAAAGTTATTTTAAAAGGCTTTTTGACCTGAAACCAAGCCTAATTATCTATTATATATATGTATTTATTGTTGGTACAAAGAAAATGCCATATAAATATTGAATTCAAGGCAAACCAGAAAGTGCCTGAAAAATAAGAAACGGACCCGTAATTTGAGAGTCAGTTACGGCAACGCAATTTGTGCCCCGCAGGGCAAATTTTTGATATGACTCAAATTTATTATATTATTGATTATGGATATATTTATGATATTTTCACAGCCATATGAGATATAATTATGCTATATTCATTGCTATATGAGACTTATTTAATATGTTTATGCTATATGAGACATCTGTATATAATATATTATAACAGGACTATTTCGATGGTGTAGAAACAAACCATCGGCTGTATACACAGATATATGTTATGACCTCTGCTAGGGAGGGGTGAAATTTCCTATGCCATGATATGGTTGATTGTAAACGGTTGATTGAAGGAAATGTGAGATGAAGAGAAGTAACAGTTCAGTATGATATGATACAATGTGACGTGATTACATGCTCCTGTTATATTATATGCATTATGGTTCATGATATGTATTTCTTCATGCTATCACCAGTATTCTTGTTTACAGATCATTAATGGATAGATGTGACTGTTCATGAATAATATTGCAGACTCATATATATATATATATATTGAGTCATTGAGTATAATGTTATACTCACCCCTTCAGTGGTTACATGTTTCAGGACCTTAGTGAGGCAGTCATCCATTGGCTATATTATCTACGGCCTTGGATCACAGATGTATGTATTTGAGGTCACTCCTATGTATAGAAGTTCCTTGGTATATAATGTATAGAGGGCTTGGATTGGTTTAAGTATAATGACAATATGGTCAAAATGATAACCAGATATGATATGATAATGTTAATGATGTACACATATATGATATGAGAACTTATTATGATGTATATATGATATGTGTTATGAATGCAAATATTGAAGTGCATATTGAGTTGTGTTTGATTACTAGAGGATGTATGTTATATTGGGAGTGTAAATTTATATGTTTTATGGATAGCTTAAGTTAGAGTTACAAGGGAAACTCTGTCAGTTTTTCTGTATGATTATTATGATGTTTTAAAAAAAATTTATCACCTAAAATGTATCATAGGTTAAGTAATGATTGTAAAAGTTAAGTTAAAATAAAGGCATGGGTTGTTCGAGATACTGGTTGCCTTTGGCATTACCCGTACCCTAGGACCGTCATAGTCTAAAATTAGGCTGTGATTGATTTGGTATCAGAGCTAAAGGTTTAGTAAACCTGTGATGTTATATGTCAGTAATAAAGTATATACCAAGGAACATAGGAGTTTGTGTATTGTCTAAGTTAGATGTTATCCTTGCTATTTGAAATTCTGCGAATCTATAGTATAAATGATTCCTTTATGCTGTATGAATTGTTGTTTATTTAAATATATGCAGAGATATGTCAAGGAGTGTGAATAGGGGTGATATACCCGATATGGAGAGATAACATAGAGCTAATAGTGGGGAGCCTGAGGTAGGCACTGATATATCTATACAGTCAGAGGGGAGCAGTATAGGTGAGACTGCATTGAGATAGGAAATGCAGGATTTTAGATAGGAAATGTTGAGAAGGAATCAAGAAATGATGCAGATGCTGCAAGCACATATAGCAGCACTGGCAGCTGCAGTACCACAACCACCACCACCTGTTCAGCCTATTGTACAGCCTGAGGTACCACCAGCACCAAAGAGGGTGCCATTTGAACAGAGAAGAGTAAGAAACATAAAAATTATACCTGAAGGTGGTTTCAGTATATCAGAATTCCTGAAGCTACAGTTACCTACCTATTCTGGTGAGTATGGTACAGACCCCAGTGACTTCATAGAGAGGGTAGATAGGGTTGTCAGAAAGCTCCCATGTTCAGATGCCAGAATTATTGAGCTGGTAGGTTTGCTATTTGTGGGGGATGCCTTAGTATGGTTTGATGAGCACATTGATGCCAACATCCATGGAAATGACCCGATCACTTGGGAAGAGTTCAAACAGAAACTGATAGATGAATTCTTACCAGCAGGGATCAGAGATAGGAACATTATGAGGTTTGAACAGTTTAAACAAGGGAATTTCAGTGTTACTGACTATGCCAGAGAATTCAGGAGACTCAGCAAGTATGCTAGATAGATAGCTCCTACAGAGGCAGATCTGATTGATCAGTTTAGGAGAGGTCTACATGCTTCATTGCATAACATACTGTTAGCTAGATAGTATACCACTTTGGGACAGATTATTGATGCTGCTGCTCAAATAGATACAAATTACAAAGAGGAAAGAATAGAGAGAGATACCAGAAAGAGGAGTAGAGGGGAAGAGTTCCCTAGATATGGAGAGGGATCATCCCAGACTGGTATGTTCAGGCCTACTCAGAGGCAATTTCAGACACCCTCAGCACATGGTCAGAGGAGGGATGTTTCTAGGGGAGGTAGGATGAGAACACCTACCCCAGCATATTCTAGAGGTTCCAGTAGACCAGTACATCAGAGTACAGAGATACCTCCATATGTGTACTGTGGAAAGAGACATGCTGGTGAATGTAGGGCTAAAGTAGGATCATGTTTTAAATGTGGGCAGTTTGGCCATTTTTTGAGGGAGTGTCCTATGAGATCTCCACAGCAGACTGGTTCAGTGGCATCTCAGCCTACTGTACAAATGACTAGAGGAGGAGCTAGTAGAGGCAGAGCAGCAGGTTAGGGTCAGCCAATAGTACAACCTCTAGCAGGGCGACGGCAAGGAAGAGTTTTTGCTATAACTCCACAACAGGCCCAGGGACAACATGACACAATAGTAGGTATGGTTCCTATCCATGATATTGAGGCATACACACTGTTTGATTCTGGTGCCACACACTTTTTTGTGTCTTGTGAGTTTGCTAGAAAAATGGGGTTAGTTAGAGAACCATTATTGATGCCTTTAGAGGTAGCTACTCCATTGGGGAAAAATGTTATTGTGGGCCATAGATATAGAAACTGTCTTGTAAGGGTAGCTGATAGAGTAATGCTTACAAATCTGATTGAGTTACCAGCATTAGAATTTGATGTTATTTTGGGTAGAGATTGGTTAACTGCATACAGGGCTATTATAGAATGTTCTTTGAAACAAGTGGAATTTAGATTGGATGGATCGAAAAGGTTTATGTTTCAGGGAGAGAAAAATAAGAATATGTCAGGGCTTATTTCAGTTATACAGGCACAAAGGTTGTTAAGGAAAGGGTGCACTGCTTATTTGGCATCAGTGATAGATACTACAAAAGTACCTAAGGAATTAGAGCATATTTTAGTGGTACAGGATTTTTCAGATGTTTTCCCTGCAGATCTTCCTGGATTGCCACCAGTCAGGAAGATAGAGTTTGACATTGAGGTGTATCCTGGTACAGATCCGATCTCCATTCCTCCCTACAAAATGGCACCACCAGAGCTAAAGGAGTTAAAGGTACAGTTACAGGAACTGCTTGACATAGGGTTTATCAGACCCAGTAGTTCACCTTGGGGAGCTCTATTGTTATTTGTTAAAAAGAAAGACGAGACAATGAGAATGTGTATTGACTACAGACAACTGAATAAGGTGACAATGAAGAACATATATCCTTTGCCCAGGATAGATGATCTGTTTGATCAGTTACAGGGAGCCTGCTATTTCTCTAAGATTGATTTGAGATAAGGGTGCCATCAGTTAAAAATCAAGAAGGAGCATGTTTCAAAGACTGCTTTTAGAACCAGATATGGGCACTATGAATTTCTGGTGTTACCATTTGGGTTGACTAATGCACCTGCAACTTTCATGAACCTGATGAACAGAGCGTTCAACACCTATTTGGATAAGTTTATCATTGTCTTCATTGATGATATTCTTATCTATTCTAGGAGTAAAGAGGAACATGAAGAGCATCTTAGGATCACATTGCAGATTCTGAGAGAGCACCAGTTATATGCCAAATTTTCAAAGTGTGACTTCTAGTTGACAGAGCTAGCATTTCTGGGACATGTTATTAGTAAAGATGGCATCAAAGTTGATCCTCAGAAAGTGGAAGCAGTGTTTAATTGGCCATGACCCACTACAGTGATAGAGGTGAGGAGTTTTGTGGGATTACCTGGATATTACAGGAGATTTGTTAAAGACTTCTCAAAGATAGTTGCTCCACTAACTAGACTGACTTGGAAACAGGAAAAGTTTCATTGGAGTGAAAGTTGTGAGAAGAGTTTCCAAACTCTTAAGACATGTTTGACTACTGCTCCAGTGTTAACACTTCCTACAGAGACTGGTATGTTTGCTATATACTGTGATGCATCTAGAATTGGCCTGGTGCTGATGCAGGATAGAAAGGTAATTGCTTATGCTTCTCGACAGTTGAAGAAGCATAAAGCAAATTATCCTACCCATGATCTAGGAATGGCAGCAGTGATTTTTGCCTTGAAGATCTGGAGACATTACCTTTATGAGGTTAAATATGAGATATATACAGATCATAAGAGTCTTCAGTATCTACTGCAGCAGAAAGAACTAAACTTGAGATAGAGGCGATGGGTTGAATTACTAAAAGATTATGATTGCCAAATTTTATATCACCCGAGAAAGGTTAATGTGGTAGCTGATGTACTTAGCAGGAAATCTATGGGTAGTTTATCACATGTAATAGTCACAGAGTAGCCTCTAGTATAGGAGTTCAAGGAATTGATAGCAATGGGATTGACTTTGAATTTTGAATTACAGGGACAGGAACAGGTGCTGATAGCACAATTTCAGGTTAAACCCTTATTACTGGATGAGATAAAGAACTCCCAGAGTAAAGATACACAGTTAGTGAGAATTATAGAGTTAGTTAGTGAAGGTAAGGCTCCTGAATTTATAGTTAGGGATAATGTATTGAAATGTAATGACAGATTGTGTGTACCTGACTGTGATGGTTTGAGGAAACAGATTATAGAGGAGATCCATTATGCTCCATATACCATTCATCCTAGAGTGACAAAGATGTATCATGATATGAAACAACATTATTGGTGGCCCAATATAAAAGGTGACATAGCTAAATTCATGTCTACCTGTTTAGCCTGTCAGCAGGTTAAAGTGGAACATCAGAAGCCATCTGGCTTATTAGAGGAGATTCAACTACCAGAATGGAAATGGGAACAGGTCACTATGGACTTTGTAGTTGGATTGCCAAAGACACAGAGGGGCTATGACTCTATTTGGGTAATAGTGGACTGGTTAACTAAATCATCTCACTTTCTGGAAGTAAAGACTACCTATACAGCAGTTCAGTATGCTCAACTATATGTTGACAAGATTGTCAGACTGCATGGAGTACCATTGGTAATCATTTATGATAGGGGTACTCAGTTTACTTCTAGATTATGCCAGAAATTCCAGGAGGCTTTAGGTACTAAGCTTCAGTTCAGTACTGCATTTCACCCACAGACAGATGGTCAGATAGAGAGGACTATTCAGACTTTAGAGGATATGTTAAGACTCTGTGTGATGGATTATAAGGGCAGCTGGGATCATTATCTGCCATTGATAGAATTTGCATACAATAACAGTTACCACTCAACTATTGACATGGCACCATATGAGGCACTGTATGAAAGAAAGTGCAGATCTCCAATATGTTGGGTAAAACCTGAAGAAAGATAGTTAGAGGACCCTGATTTGATTAGAGAGACAATGGAAAAGGTGCCCATGATTAAGGAAAGAATTAAGATTGCCTTCAGTAGGCAAAATAGTTATGCTGATCCTAAGAGAAAGGACTACAGTTTAGTGTAGGTGATCATGTGTTCCTTAAAATCTCTCCATTGAAGGGAGTTATGAGATTTGGAAAGAAAGGAAAGTTATCACCTAGATATATAGGTCCTTTTGAGGTCTTAGACAGGGTAGGAAAAGTATCCTACAGATTGGCACTACTTCCAAATATGGGACATGTGCATCTAGTTTTCCATATTTCTATGTTGAGGAAATATGTATCAGATCCATCCCATGTTCTTCAGCTACAGGATGTAGAGGTAATGAGGAGTTAGCTTATGAAAAAGTGCCAGTTGATATAGTTGATCAGCAGACTAGACAACTTCGCAACAAGAGCATTCCTATGGTCAAAGTTTTATGGAAAAATAGAACAGTAGAGGAATGCATTTAGGAGAGTGAAGCTGAGATGAGACTCAGATACCCTTTCTTATTTCTTGATTTAGGTTATTGTTTTATTTTATTGCATTAAGTAAAATCGAGGACGAATTTATTTGTAGGGGGGTAGAATGTAACACCCCAGCTTAAAGGCTTAGAACTTAAGCTTTAAGAGGCAAACCTGTTTAAATTGCTATGTATTATGCACGTTTATGTTTAAATTGCATGTTTATGCATGTTTTAGAAAGTTTTACATATGTAAAAGTGCTTTAAAAGCTGTTAGGAAGAAATCTGAAAAAACTTAATTTTTGGTGAACTGGGGGTAAAATGGTCATTTCACACCCCTTTCAGTTTTATGAAAATAAACATGATATTTGAAGGTAGAAAGAAAATTAGGACATGAAAATGATGTTATTTGAAGTTTTGTTGGAAAAATAAATCCGATTGAAAATAGTGCCCGGTAAGCTGCTCAATTGAGGTACTTGAGGTGTTCGGTTGAACTAAGGGCAAAATGGTATTTTCCTTTGAGATATGGAATTATATGGTATATGCAACCTTATGCCATTATTTTAGGCTTGATTAAATCTAACCATTGGATTAAATGATGAAGAAATGGATGGTTAGATGAATAGGTTTCACAATTCATATCATAAGCTTAAAGTATAGAATTACTAGCTTTGGTTTTGGATTTGGTGTATCAAATGTACATTTAAACCATCTTGTTGACTTTGATTAACCAATAGTATAAAAGTAAGAATGATGGATGGTTAGATGGCTAGGTTTCACTATTTTTATCATAAGCCTAATGTATGGAATCAAACCTTTGATATTTAGGTAGATTTTTCCCACCACTTCACCATTGTCTTCATCCATCACCATTTACCATTCAACATTTTCTCTTTCTTCTCCACCTAGGTTTCGGCCATTGATGAACAACACCAAAGCTTATGATTTTTTTCCATTTTTGGATAGAAACATATCAATTCCATTAGCCTAAACACAAATATAACCATAGATTTTAAGGAAAAACTTATTAAAGCTAAGAATCAAAGATTTGAAGTTTTTGAAGAACTTTTGGTAAGTTAATGGTTTTGAGATTCTTCTGATTCAAATATATTTATATGGTGTTCTTTGATGATTATTGATGTTCAAAACATATTTTGAATGGATAAAAATAAAAAAGATGGATTGAAATCCTAATAGGAAGAACTTGGAATCAAATTGATGTTTTGATGATTCTTTTGGTTTAGATGATGTTTAAATGATGTTTATGATATAAATTTGTGGTTGAATAATGGAAACAAACTCATTTGGTTAAGAATCCAAGAATGGCCGGAATATGTGACGATGAACATTGATGTTGATTTTGATGTTTAAATGGTTTTAAAGGTATGAATGATGTGCATTTGATGTAATTAATATGAATTGATGGCTAAATATTTGAAATGAATTGATTTGGAGTAAGTATTGGTTTGACCGAAATGATGAAGTGAGAATAATGCCTTAGTGCTTTGATGTTTGATAGGTATTTATAAATAAATGTTATGCATTTGGTGTTTATAAATGTTGTATGTTTGAATGGAGTTGAAAAAGGGAAGAATGGAATGATTTCCATTAAAGTGATAACATGTTGACTTTACTACTTTAAGGTGTTAGGCAAATGCAATTGAAGAAGTAAGGTTTGAATGTAGTATAATGGCATAAATGATTGAAATGTATAAGGTTAAATGTGGGAAGGTTGAATGGTATATATGATTTAAAAGCATAATTGGAAATTTGTGTATGTTTGGTATGGAATATTGAGCTAAGTGTTTGGAAGTTCATAACTTAGCATAATAATGATGATTATGTGCAATGTGAATGATATATGATGATAGAAATGCATTTGATGCATAAAAGGTATGAAAAGTGTTAAAAGAGTATTATAGAGCCTTTAAGGTGCAATATGGGTCAATGTGTGTTTATGCATATTGATATGTGTTAATATGCTTGAATATGCCTTGATATATATTTTGATATGATTTATAGTGGGTATAAGTCTTATAAGACCAATTTGGTTGTTATAGGAGAATCGTCCCAAACTAGGGCTGCGGACGGGGAATCACGGGCTGACTAGGCCTGGTTGAGTAACATTTAGGAAATTCTGATAGAGATGAGTCTATATATATGATTGATGCATTATTCATTCATAAGTTATGCATTTATGCATATGAAATGTTATCCTTGCTTGAAAACTATTAATGATCTACATTTGGGCAGATTTGCCAATTTGACCTAAAACAGAGCTACCGAAATGCCTATAATTGGCACAAACTTTGAATTGCTATAAAAATTATTTTAAAAGGCTTTTTGACCTGAAACCAAGCCTAATTGTCTATTATATATATATATATATATATATATATATATATATATATATATATATATATATATATATATATATTTGTTTTTGGTACAAAGAAAATGCCATATAAATATTGAATTCAAGGCAAACCAGAAAGTGCCTGAAAAATGAGAAACAAACCCGTAATTTGGGAGCCAGTTGCGGCAGCGCAATTTGGGTCCGCCGGATAAATTTTTGACATGATCCAAATTTATTATATTATTGATTATGGATATATTTATGATATTTCCACAGCTATATGAGATATAATTATGCTATATTCATTGCTATATGAGACTTATTTAATATGTTTATACTATATGAGACATCTGCATATAATAATTTATAACAGGACTACTTCGATGGTGTAGAAACAAACCATCAGCTGTGTACACAGATATATGTTATGACCTCTGCTAGGGAGGGGTGAAATTCCCTATGCCATGATATGGTTGATTGGAAACGGTTGATTGGGGGAACTGTGAGATAAAAAGAAGTAACAGTTTAGTATAATATGATACAATGTGACATGATTACAGGCTCCTGTTATATTATATACATTATGGTTCATGATATGTATTTCTTCATGCTATCACCAGCATTCTTGTTTACAGATCATTAATGGATAGAAGTGACTGTTTATGAATAATATTGCATACTCATATATATATATTGACTCACTGACTATAATGTTATACTCACCCCTTCAGTGGTTACATGTTTCAGGACCTTAGTGAGGCAGTCATCCATTGGCTATATCATCTTCGGCCTTGGATCACAGATGTATGTATTTGAGGTCACTCCTATGTATAGAAGTTCCTTGGTATATAATGTATAGAGGGCTTGGATTGGTTTAAGTATAATGTCAATATGATCAAAATAATAACCAAATATGATATGATAATGTTAATGATGTACATATATATGATATGAGAACTTATTATGATGTATATATGATATGTGTTATGAATGAAAATATTGAAGTGCATATTGAGTTGTGTTTGATTACTGGAGGACAAAAGGGGATGTATGTTATATTGGGAGTGCAAATTTATATGTTTTGTGGATAGCTTAAGTCAGAGTTACAAGAGAAACTCTGTCAGTATTTCTGTATGATTATTATGATATTTTTAAAAAAAATTATCACCTAAAATATATCACAGGTTAAGTAATGATTGTAAAAGTTAAGTTAAAGTAAATGCATGGGTTCTTCGAGGTACTGGTCGCCTTTGGCATTACTCGTACCCTATAACCGTCATGGTCTAAAATTAGGCCGTGACATTTAGTGGACAAACAGGAACAGAGAATCGCTCGTCATGGAACGATGCCACCTAATGTTCCTGATCTTGAGATAGCACCATCTAACACTGAGCCCCGAGTTTGAGGCTGAGCCTGCTCATCAACATTTTTCTCCTCCACCACCTTCTCAAGCATTTGGAGCGAGCTCCTCAACTTCAGTGCCATCACTTGAAGACCGCCTTGAGTGTATGGAAGTTGAGACTAATTGTCGATTGGTACATATGAAAATTGATAATGAATGGCAATTTTAGTCTCTTTATGACTTAATCGAGAGTAACTTCTGAAGCATGCACTTGCATTTTGATGCTCGGTTTGAGAAGATTGAGAAAGCACTTGATATCTAGAGCCTCGGTGTTCCCTTGATTGGCATTTTGAATATTTTTAATTTTGTTTTGCATTTTTAGTATTGTAAACTTATTATTATTATTTTTTTTAACATTGCACTTAAATTTGGTATTTGTCCTTTTATTTTGGTCCTTTTTTGACATTGGGGACAATGTTAAGTTTAAGTATGAGGGTGTAGTTTTTAATTTTTAGTACTTAATTTTAAATTTTAGTATTTATTTATTTTTGAATTTAGTATTTATTTAATTATTTTAGTAATTATTTTGATTTTTGATTAATTCAATTTTAATTATTTAATTTTATGTTTATTTTAGATAATTCAATTTATTAAATAATAAATGGTAGACAATCATTAGGAAATTATTTTGGTTTTAGATTATGATTAGGAGATGTAGATAAATTAGGATTAGGAAGAAAATACTTAAATTCTAGTAGGATTAGATTATTTATATTTATTTTCCCTATTTATATGAATCATAACCTTAGATAGCTCATAATTTTTTTTTCTTCTAATATTCTTTCATAGATTTTTCTTCTTTTAATATATTTTTTGTGCTATTAATTTTTCTTCTTTTTCTTTGCAATTATGTTTAAGATAAGATAAGCTATTTTAAAGCAAGCTCAAGTGGTCATTCTAAAGGATAGGAAGAAAGAAAAAAAAGAAAAGAAAGTTAGAGAGAAGAAAGTAACCCATGCATAAGTCATAGCGAAATTGCTTCAAATGGTGCAACGGATGAATGAGATTCATCAACTAGTCATGAATATGCCTGTGCATATAAAGGAAGAGGAGGATGAAGAAGAACATGATCCGGAGAAAGAAAAGGAAGACTAGATTGAAAGCTTGAGAAATTCTACCAATGACTACCATTATTGAAATTTTGGGCAACCCTTTGCACAAGACTTTAATGAGAACTCTAAAAATTGTGATGCTGCAGGTCAAAGCTCCAAAGGAAAGGAGAACGAAAAGGATAAGTTGATTCTTGCTGAAAGAAAGAAAATTATGGAGGAGCTTGCAAAGGTGAAAAAAGATCCATTCAACCATTTGGAGGATTGGATTTCAATGGGTTTTTAATCCATCAACAGGAAGTTGACTCAAATTGAGTGGACCATTGACACCAAATTACCATAAGTTTTCTTTCTATCATAATTTAAGTTTTTCGCATTATATTATATTAGTTTAGTTTGTTTAATTTTCATTATGAATAAATAGTATCTCTATTCAACAAAATTGATCATTGTTAATTGAGTCTATAGATTTTCTAGTTGAAATACTAAGGTTCTAACAGCTTATTCATTGATATGGCATAAACTTATTAGGGTTTAAGGTTTGTTGACTTGTAAGTTGAAATTGAGAGCATATTTTCCTTAAAATAATTTTGATAAACATAATTATTTGAATAGGGTAGAGAATTATGTTAGCCCAATTTGAACTTAGAATTAAAGAATAAAAACAGTTAATAAAGAACAAAAGCACTAAAAATAGCGAAAATGCATAAAAGGTACTTAAATAAAAAAAGAAAAGAAAAGAAAAGAGAAATAATTCCTAAATTAGAACATAAAATTCTCGCATCACTACATTAGGGCATATGCTAAGCAAAGCTATAGAGTAGTTTAGATAACTGTAGTATACTCCTCCATGTTATTCAAACCAAATATAGTGGAGTAAAGTAGAAAAACTAAAAAAAAAAAAAGAATAATAAATTTAGACTCTTTTACTAGCTGCTGCTGAATTTAAAAAAGAAAAAAAGGAATAACTCAGTTGATATAATTTAATGAACTTGAATTATAAAGATGGTTTATGATTATTATTTTATGAAAATTTATGTTTTTAGGAGTGAACTTCATAGTCAACTTACTTTTTCTCTAATTTAGTTATGCCATATTTTTGAATTACCATGTTGTTAGAATTTTAGTATTAAACTATTGATTTATGACTTGATTAATTTTTGATCCTATTTTGTTGAAGTCTTTTGCTTGAGGACAAGCAAATATCTGAGTGTGGAGGTATTTGTTAGGTATAATTTTATTCATATTTTTAGGATGTTTTAGATTTAATTTAAATTGATTTAGTAAAGATTTTATTGATTTTTTATTTGAATTTGATTTGTTTTTGGATTTGAGGAAGATTTGAAGATATGTTTGCTTTTGGTTCAAAATTAGAAATATTTTGAAAATTTCAAGTCTACAGAAAGCGATACCCAGTTTTTTAGAAGGAGTGACTTGATTTTTGAACTACACCGTTAGCACCGACTTCTGACACACCTTGAGTATGAGCCGAAACTCAATGATGTAGTATCAAGAAATGAGATAGCGAGAGGAAAATTGTTTGTCAAAGTGATTGCTTTTGCTTTTGGATCGAGGAAATTGCTAGGGTTATCTTAGCAATTGATGATCAATGTTTATATTTTAATATATAACATGTGAAAAGGTATTTCAAAATAAATTTGGGTTATTTCATGCCATATTCGGTAGTTCGAATGCAAATTTGGTCCGCAGGTGGTCGTCGACCTGTTTGAGGCAAGCCGAGACCGAAGCCAATTTAAGTTATTTTTTCTATTAAAAGGAGTTTAGAAATAGTTTTAAAGTTTTTTGACAAGTTTCAGGTCATTTTAGATGGATCGAAAGCAAGAACGGGTGCGCGAGGGGTCAACGAGCCAGTTTGTGGCAAACTATTTAGGCCGTGTGACATCCATTGGCCTGTGGTTTCTTGCCACAACCATATGGCTACTTGCAGGGATGCATGGCCCAAGGAAGTACAACACAACTCAAGCATGGGCTGTACGGCCCAAGAAAGGGTCATATGGACCTTCCATGAGCCAACAAGCTCCAGGCCCATTCGCACGTGTCGTCGTTCGCCTCTGCCACCCCCGGTATGATTTTTCTTTTAATTTTAGAGATTCCAAGACTATTTTTGTGCCAATTTAATGTAATATATTCCATCTTATTGTATTTTTTTTTATTAAATTGTATGTTTGGAGAATTAATTAATTTCAAATATGAATGTTTGAGAATTCCATAATTTCTGATTTTTCAGTTGTAGAAAATTTGGATGGTAGATTGCATGTTCTTAGAGAAATAATTTGGTAATTAATTAATTTCAAATATGAATGTTTGAGAATTCCAGAATTTCTGATTTTTCAGTTGTAGAAAATTTGGATGGTAGATTGCATGTTCTTAGAGAAATAATTTGGTAAAGTGTAAAACATAAAAGTTGTGATTTTATGTCTTAACTAAAATTTTGTAAAATGGTTTGGCAGAATTCTGTGTATGTGATGAGTTATGTCCCTTTGAGCAGGACTAGTCTGGTTGAGTGTTCTGCAAGAAGTCTGTGTCTGTTTGAAATTACTGGGAATGACTGAGATAGATTTATCCAAAAGTGTATACATGAAAAATGTTCCTTTATATGTTGTGATGTTGGCTGTAAAATTTTAGGATTTTTGGATAAGTACATCTCAGTGGAGAGTGGATTTTCTCAGGTCTGTTCGGTTGGATTTTGGGGGCAGTAAGTCTAGGTGACATTTAGAGAGTCACCATAGTCTGTGTGTTGGTCTTAGTGATTTAAATTTTGGCTATGTTGTGCCCCTGCATGTTTATTTTAAGTGGTAAAAAGAATTAGTAAGTTTGGATATTTGTAACTCATTTGTGAACTAGTTAAGGGTAAATTGACCAGGAAAGGTTTCAACTTAGCAAAGTCTTGGTATGGCGAGCCAGCAAAATGCAAAGTGGCATTTTGCAAAGTGGTGAAATGGCGAGTTGAGATTGCCGAAGTGGCAATTAATGAAGAAGCATGTGCGAAGAGGATTTGGCGAAGAGGAAAGGTGAAGAGGTTTTGGCGAAGAGGAAAGGCGAGGTGGAATTATGCGAAGAGGCATTATGCGAAGAGGGAATGTGCGAAGTGGCAGTTCGCAAAGAAGAGTTTGGTGAAGATGGTGAAGAGGTGAAGAAGCGAAGGAGCGAAGAGGTGAAGAAGCATTGTCGAGGTGGCATATGCGAGGAAGAGTTCGCGAAGAGAGTTTGGCGAGGTAGCATATGCGAGGTTACATATGCGAGCTGGATTAGCGAAGTGTCATTGCCGGATCAGTTTGGCGAGCTGGGAACTGCGAGCTGGGAAATGCAAGGCGGATTGGCGAGCTAGCAAGCGTATTTTCTGGGGTAGTGGTCTATTTAACTAAAGAAACTAGATAAATGGGAGATAGAAGAAAAAGAAACTAATTATAAGCATCTCTCATAAGTTCACTAATTACTTGACTTGACTATTGGCGGGTCTCTTTATATGTGTTGTCTGGAAAGAGGAGGACTCAATGATTATTCGTTCGCCAGAACCAGAAGTAAAAATTTTGGTAGATAGGGATCCCATCAAAACTTCTTTTCCTTCCTTCTTTCTTTGTTAAATTCAGTCTTTTCTCATATTTGTCTCATTTTATTTTCTAAGACATTAATACTCAAATTAATGCATTAAAACTCTAGATTAGTATATTTTAAGGCAGAAATTATTAGATTTAAGCAAAATATTTCAGTGGAGCAGTTTTTGGAGAAATAAGGTAAATTTCTTCAAATTTCATTTTTCTTTAGATTTATTTAAGTCTATGGGTTAGAATAATTAATATTGGGTATATGAAATTTATTGCAAGTAATCTGAAGTCATTAATGGTAATTAATGTGGGAGAAATCAGAATTTTAGGACTGTTATGAATAATGGCATGAACAGTAAATCCGAATTAATTGCAGATTTTTCTTTAAGAGATAATTAAATTGATGTTATAAATTAAGAATATAACCTCTAAGATGATTAAATATTTAGAGATCATATGAAATATTATTGACTTAGAGAAAACCCTGATTTTGAATATTTGGGAAAATTTTCTTAGGAAGAGAAAGTAAAAGTAATTGAAGAGCTTGGAGTTGAGCAAATTATTGAAAGGAATTCAAGGATAAATCTGTATTGAGGTAATTATGAACATTGCATTTGTTATTCCTTATGATATGACCAAATGTTCTAAAGGTGAACCCATATGATTCTTTTATACTTGATTATATATTAACGAGATATTTATTTAACAGTTTCTGGTATTCCTAAAATGAAATTCACCATTTGTTCTTGAGATTTCCATATGTATATACATTGTAAGTGACTTGGTCAATTTTCTTGGATCAAGTTTACATAATTTCTACTTGTTTCTTACTTGTTAAATCGATTGAAATTATGATATATGTTGATGGTCTTGTGACTAATATGTTCTTGTGATATGAAACTATATGACCCCATGGATAGAATGCTCTTCCCAATGAGAGTAAATTCATTGGTCCATCATGCACTTTGGGAACCCAGCTGGTAGGGTTTTTACCAGTGTTCCACCTAGAGGGGACCACGAGCTCTAGGCGTATGCCTGGACAAACATGCATTTGTGATAAGGTAGCAAGGACTACTGATGCGCTCTGTTATGATAGGTAGCATGGCTATCGATTCATTCTGTAGTTCTACCATGATATTTGATAGTGCTATTCGATTGTGAGCACTCATGTTTCCTTGTAAGCCTAACCATATTCTGATTCTTGCCATATTCTTGAAATGAATGTTTCTTTCGGATTATATATATTTATATAAGTATGTATATGTGTTTCTTTCTTACTGCATGTTCATATCTTACTGAGTTGAAGGCTCACTCCCGTGAGGGAGCTAATAGAGAAGAGCAAGCTTCTTGACTTATTCATCCCAAAAAGCTTCCATTGTAATTCTTTTGATACATGATTATGTATATTCAGTTAATGGTATTATGATACAATATGTAATAGGAATATATTCTAGAGCTCCGTAGTTAGTCACTTGAGGATGATAATATTTTGATGTATGAATGGTTAACTTTTAAGTACTCTTGTTCCTTAGTGATGTGAGATACATCTTTTGATTAGTAAGGAACAAGAGAATATTATGAAATGATAATGGTAAAAATATGATTGGTGTTTAATTGAATGTATAGAAATGATCATTTTATGATATTATATGATGTTTATAATTGATATAATTATGTTTGAGATTCCAGGATATGTGAGTTCTACGGGTTTATGGTGGCCTTAAGCCTACCCTTGCCCTAGGACCGTCACACCACTGGAGTTGGGGTGTGACAGAGGTGGTATCAGAGCTATAGGTTTATAATCCTTAGCATAGAAGATAGATAGAGATGCATGAACACTAGAATAAGTATTGATTAAGATAACTACAGATCATTGGATCATGTCTTGTCCAATTGTGTCTTCCTTTGATATATATATCTGCGTTAAGTGTGCGTAGTGAGTCTGATAATGTTTGTTCTTCTTATCAGTATCGAGATGCCTCTGCTTCGTGGTAGAGGACGAGGTTGAGGCCGTCCTAGGCGTGACTTACCTTATGAAGAGGGTTCAGTAGGCGGTAATAGAGGGGATGAGGTTCCTTCGGTGCCACCAGTGGATGTGGCTCATATGGCACAACAGTTAGACCAGCTGTAGAGGAACTATGAGGTATTAGCTGAGTTTATTACTCAGCAGAGGCAGCAGCAGGCTCCCCCAGTGCAGGTAGTTCCAGAAATCCCTGTTCCTCCGGTAGTTCCCCCGCCGGTAGTGTGTCAGGAAGAAGGGGTATCATTTGAAAGATTTCTCAAGCTCAAGCCCTCGGAGTATAAGGGGGAAATGGATCCTACAGACTTTCTGGAAGAGATAGAAGAGAAAGTTCAGATTCTGCGAATTCTTGATAAGAGAGCCATTGAGTTTATGGGGTATTTAATGAAAGCTAAGGCCAAGGACTGGTTCAAGAGAAGCATTTCTGGGATGCTTCGAGAAAATGAAGATCTGTCATGAGAGAGATTCAAGGAGTTAGTGCTGAATGAGTTTCTTCCTGAGAGTGTGAGGGAAGTAAAGTCCCTGGAATTTAAGAGACTAGTTCAGACCCCTGGCATGAGTGTTTCTGAGTATGCCAGGAAGTTCAGTCAATTGAGTAAGTTTGCTCCTATTTTGGTGCCTACAGAAGCGGCACAGATTCAGCGGTTTCGCAGAGGGTTAGTGGCTCCATTGTTCAAGCTCTTAGCTACACTTGAATTTGATTCTTATTCCAAGCTAGTGGACAAAGCTCGGATAATTGAGAACAGGGAAATGGAAGCCCGATCAGAGAGAGTTAAAAAGAAGAAGTTTAAAGCTTATAGTTCTTCCAAACCGGACAGTGGGATGAAAACTATGGTAGTTGCTCATCAATCAGCTTCTAGGAGTGGGTATAGAGGACCTTCAGGGAGATTTCAGCAGAGTAGGACTATCCCTGGACCTAATTCTCAGATGATCCAGGGATCAGCTAGTTTTGCATCATCCAGGACTTCTAAACCTCTGTGTCCTTCATGTGGCAAATTTCATAGTGGACCTTGTCACTATGAATTAGGAGCTTGTTTCAGGTGTGAACAACAAGGTCATTTTCTCAAGAATTTTCCACGACCACCTTTTGGGGGTAGACCTCAAGCTTCTCAGGCTACAGTTCAGATGAGCAGGGAGAAGAGCATTGGTCAGCTGCTAGGGGGAGGTAGAGGTATTTTGGGCAGGACTGTTGAGCCTGGAAGAGGGTCAGGTTAGCATGAGGCTCAAGCTTCAGGATCAACTCCTATGGGTAGAGGCAAAGGGAGAGTCTTTGCTCTAGCACAGTATGAAGCCCAAGCATCCAACACTGTGGTTACAGGTATCCTTCCGATTCAAGCCTTGAATGCTAGATTTTTGTTTGATTCTAGAGCCACGCATTCATTTGTATCATCATGTTTTGCTAAGAAGTTGTATGTGCCTTGTAAATTGATTGAGAATGTGTTGGTTGTTTCTACTCCTCTAGAGGAAGAGATTGAAGTTCAGAACTCCTATCCATCCTGTATGGTTAGCATTGGTGGCAAGAGCTTAAATGTGGATTTAATTAAATTGCCAGTATTGGAGTTTGATGTAATTCTGGGCATGGATTAGTTGTCCAAGCACTATGCTATTATAGATTATAATGGGAAGAAGCTTATCTTTAAGCCACCTTCAGGTGAAGGATTTGAGTTCCAAGGGGAGCGGAGCGAAGTGCCATACAATGTTATATCTGCGATTGGAGTAACAAGGTTGTTGAGAAAGGGTTGCCAAGGATATTTGGCATATGTCTGAGATACTAGTAAGGAAGTAAAAGAATTGGAGCAGATTCCAATAGTCAATGAGTTTCCAGACATATTTCCTGAAGAATTGCCTGGTTTGCCACCGGATAGAGAGATAGAGTTCGGTATAGAGTTGCTACCTAGCACGAGTCCGATTTCTATTCCTCCTTACCGTATGGCACTAGTTGTGTTGAAAGAGTTGAAGACTCAGTTGCAGGATCTGCTTGACAAAGGATTTATCAGACCCAGTAGTTCACCGTGGGGAGCACCTGTACTCTTTGTGAAGAAGAAGGATGGTTCTATGAGATTGTGTATAGACTACAGGTAACTCAACAAGGTAACTATTAAGAATAAATATCATTTACCAAGAATTGATGATCTATTTGATCAGTTGAAAGGTGCAAGTCATTTCTCCAAGATAGACTTGAGGTCGGGTTACCATCAGTTGAGAATTCAGAATGAAGATTTATCGAAGACAACATTTCAGACCAGATATGGACACTATAAGTTCTTAGTGTTACCATTTGGATTGACTAATGTACCAATTGCATTCATGGATTTGATGAATAGGGTGTTCAGGCCATTCTTGGACAAGTTTGTCATTGTATTTATTGATGACATTCTTGTATATTCTAAGAGTAAAGAAGAGCACAGGGAACACCTTAGAATTGTATTGCAGACTTTGAGAGAACATCAACTATTTGCCAAGTTTTCGAAGTGTGAATTCTGGCTTGAGAATGTGGTCTTTCTAGGGCATATAGTGAGCAAAGAGGGAAGTAAAGTTGATCCTAGAAAAGTTGATGCAATTCTTAGTTGGCCTAGACCAATGAATGTTTCAGAAGTTAGAAGTTTCTTGGGTTTGGCAGGCTACTACAGGAGATTTGTTCAAGACTTCTCTAAGATTGTAGCTCCTTTGAGCAAGCTCACCCAGAAGCAAATTAAATTTCTATGGTCGGATGCATGTGAGGAGAGCTTCCAGAAGTTGAAGACTTGTCTCACCACAGCACCTGTTTTAGCTTTGCCATCGGGTGAAGGAGGATATGCGGTGTATTGCGATGTATCGCGAGTGGGGCTTGGTTGTGTGCTTATGCAGCGTGGAAGAGTGGTAGCCTATGCTTCTAGGCAGTTGAGGAAGCATGAGATGAACTATCCAACCCATGATCTTGAAATGGCTGCAATAGTGTTTGCATTGAAGATCTGGAGACACTACTTGTATGGTGAGAAGTGTGAGATTTTCACAGATCATA
>CANXYC010202687.1:0-10944 GCA_948193065.1 Aleurites moluccanus | reverse complement strand
GATGACCAAATGATTCTTGCTATAATTGTTGATGAGCCAAGTTTAAATTGATTCATTATTATAGGATTATTATTGAATTTGTAATGCTTATTGTAATATCTACCTTGAGAACCTAATTTGTGATATAAAACTTGATTGAATATGTACCTTGATACAATAAAAGTTATGCACACTAAATGTTTAGTCAAATACCACAATGAATGTAATTGATTATCTACCTTTGTACAAAAAATTGAAACCAATTATATGTTTATCGAAAGTCATAGACATGTTTATTGATATGTATTGATTCTTTTGATAATAAGCCATATGTATATAGCCATTGAATGATCCTTACACCTTTATATTTTCACATGAGTACTTGAAATTGTTATTGTTCCCAATAACTTATTATACATGTAGATTTGACAAAGCTTCCTCACTGATAGGGTAGTGGGTAAATACCGTCGGTAATGTGCACATTAATTTACATTGAACTCTAGCCGGGAAGGGTTAACTGTCCTAGCCATAGGGCCCAATCAACCTTATGTACATGGTATGAGATTGATATGAGTTATACGTGTTCATGGCCCACTATCTGTCTTTTCTATATATTTCTACATGTGATACTTATGATACCCTTATCTTATATTGCTTACCCTTGATATTTCTTATCCAATGTTATTTACCATTGTTATCACTGTTATATGTTCCATACACCAAAGGGCATTTGGTGTGCAAATCACTAATCTTTGATATGCAATTTGATAAACTTTATCTTTTTCTCATAATCGACATTACCTAAATTCTTATTGTACATCTTATATGTTATTTACCTCCTTAGTTTGATGTTTAATGATATATATTAACTCACTGAATATTTTTATACTCATTCTATAGTTGTTTATTATTTTAGAAGTATAAAATTGAGATGTCTATATCCAAGTCATTGTTTTTTCAACTTGGCAAATCTAATGCTTCAAGGTAGTGATTAAATATTAAAAAGTCATATGTATAAATCTCTAGAGTTCTATGGTACTATATATAGATAGATTAATGATGTAAAAATATTATATGAATATTTACTAATGACAGCCGATATAATGGATATTAATCGTACTATGGGAAATACTTATTAGCTAATAATGATTTAATTAATGGTAAAGATAATGATACTAAAATAATAAGGTTATAATGTAACGTAACATAAGAAAAAAAAAATATATGTACTTAGAAGTGCCATGAATGTCTATTGAATTATGAAGTTGAGGGTATAAGGATGGAAAATTATTGGGGGAGTGTAAAAATAATAATAATAATTTTTGCGTAGGCTATGTAAATTTTGAAAGGCCCGATTTTGGGTCGAGAATAGCATTAAAAATATAAAGGAGACTCTGTCGAAATTTTTGTAAAGGTAACAAGTAATAAATGGAATTTTAATATTAATGAATGGTTTATTATATTCATGCATTGTATAACTTGACATCCTTATGACTTGTTCATAAAATCTATTTTTACAAGTCAATTGTTAAATGGAAAGCCAAAGTTTGGGTTATTATAAACCGAAAACCTAGTCTTGGAGTTCAGTACTAGTTCGAAGGTCTAGTGATTTTATCCTTGTGCTATAAATTGGAGCCAAAATGGGATTTCTTTCTTTTTCCCTTAAAAATGAAGGTGGAGACTCTACAGATTTTCAAAAAATCAAAGAAACAATTTGGCCAAAGCTGCATTTAGCCCATGGGAATTTACCCCTTTTTTATTTGAGCGTCTCAGTGCTCGGGCAAGGCCTCACAGTTGGCAACTCCACTGGAGACAAACTTTTTTTAAAAGTTAAAAAGGATTACTAATTGGTTTGAAAAGAAATGAATACTCTCTTTTTTTAAATAACTTTTGTTTTGGCTTTTTATTTAACTATTGACTTTGCATACATCATTTTTGCATAACCAGTTACAAATCAAAAACTTCGGATAACAATTACCATCGACTTGGCAACTCTCTTTGAGTATATTGGGGGATAGCAAAAGCATCCACCCTATAAAAATCTTCAATCTTTTTGAAGTCTAACAAGCAGTAGTACTGTTGGACCGACGCGAGGCTCGTTGACTCATATGTGTTTAGGTATATCACTGTCTTAGTATGATGGGTACCCTTTAAACCAATTCACCTATCCTTCATTTAATGAACATTAGATATTAGACCTTAGGGCCCATGAACCGTAATGTTGTTAAACTATCATCATGAAACCTTTTTCTCATGCCCTGATCATGTATCCATGCCATGCTCATGCATCTATTATAGTTGGATCAAGAACCTTTCGAGTCAAACCCATGTATACCAAAAGCCTTTTACCCATATCCCAACTAAGATGATCATACTATCTTAGATTAGGAACCCATTTTAAACCTTGGTTAAACCATACATAACCATGGTTCTAATCCTTTGAAGGTACCATGGGATGACTTACCCATAACTAAAGTTGGAACTGAGCTTAAAACCATGAACACACTCCTTACAAAACTCCTAAAGAAGAAAGAGGAGAGTTTCCAAGCCAGGCTTGATTCTACATTGAAAGTGTAAGGAACTAAAGGGCTTTTAGGCACAGGGAAAAATAAAATTTTTAATTCCTTTAGGATCCTATGTAGATTAAAATCAATTCCTTATAGAAAAGGATTAAGATTTTTACCTTTCTTTTGAATTTTGATTTTAATCACCTTGTTATTTGATCTTCAAGATGGGATGTGATAAACCAAAATCTTTCCAAAACCTCTATGGAAAGCAACAAAGTATCTATGCGAAGTTCAAAGACGAAAAGAGAAGGACGAAACCTTTTGTGTGATAGACTAGGATTCAACCTTGGTGTTCTGGGTATCTAAGGTAGTCGAATTCTCCTTATTGTATTTAAGGGAATTTCGGCTACTGCTAGGTTAAGAGGAGGAGACTAAATTGCATATTATGATTATATCATATTTATAGGCACCTTAGGTTAATTAGGTTTTAATTTAACGACTTATATTAAATCAATAAGATTAATGACTATTATGCCATTAATGAAAAGTCAAACACATTCCTTTGACTTTTGACTAATTAAGCCCATAGTCAACATAATCCAATAGGCCCTATTTAATTAAATACATCTTATGCAAACAATTAAATTAGCTAATTAATTTAATCATATTAAATTATTTCAAAACACCTTAATTAAATATATGAACTTAATCCTATTAAATTCATTATTTAATTAACTCTTTTACTTTCTCTTTAAATTTTTTTAGTGCATGTGACCTAATAGGTTTCCTAATTAAATGGCAACTTAAGTTCTTAATTATTTCCTTAAATTAATTTAGAAAACTCTCAAATGGATTTCCTATTTCCAAAATAGAAAAGTTCCATAAAAGGTAATCCTTGTCCAATAAGGATTATATGAATTAAACTCTTTTAATTTATGATTAATTCTCCAATTAAACCTTTATAATCTAAGTAGATCATAGCAGTATCTAGCCACACATCAAGACCCCCAAATAATCAGAAAGTACTTATGGTAAATACGAAACCCTTACACATAACAATATTGTGCTAGTAGTCCCTTCAATTACTTTTACCATGTTCAATTTAACTTATGGACTTTGTGTTAAATCCACTAAGCTGGCTACACCACACTTAGCTAGAATAGTAGTTCCTTGTCCTTTAGCCTCATTACTAAAACTGACTTCCTTAATGCCCATATCTAAATATAGTCTACTTTGGCACAAGAGAGAAACAATAAAAGGCATAAGTATAATGATGCCTTTATTCCCAATACTGCCTCCAATGAACTAATTCTAAAAAGAGCTAAGCTAAGGACTGAGGCTAAAAGGAAAGGTGAACCATATGGAAAAGGTTTTCCTTATTATGGTTTTCTTGAACTTTGGTATTGCCTTTTAACCTATAAATTGATCCTAAGGTTTAAAATGTCCTTTGATGATAGGCTCAAATTAGAAATATGCAGGCTAATTGGCGTGATGGAGAAGGATTGGGAATAAAGTTATGGAAACTACTCTCTTTGAGCAAGTTTTCATGATTGAAAGTGAAGTAAAAGTAGACCCTACAAAGCTTATCCAGACCACTCTTTCCCTACCATAAATTGGCACTATGAGATGTTAGCCTGTCTTGATGAAGCCGAGCTAGAGTCATTCGAGTCCGAGTCATTCGAGTCTGAGTCACTATTTTCTTCTCCTAGCTTTGACTCTGTAAAAGGCCTTTCCAATCTTTTTTTTAAATTTGATGTAACCCATAATGATGGGATTTTCGCTCATAATAAAATGTGTGCCTTTTTCTCTTACTTTCCTTTATTAGACTATCCTTTTCTTAAACCCAATCAGAATGAGACATTTATAGAAAATGAAATTAATGAAATAAAAAAGTAAAATAAAGAATCAATTAATTTTGGCATAAAAGATGACCTAAAACTCACATACATTGCATCTTTATATACTGATAAAGATTCCTTGTCTAAAGAGTTTTGAAATTAGATGATTGTTTTGCTTGGCAACCCAAAGATATGACTGGATTAGACCCGAGTATTGCAGTCCATAAAATTCCAACTTATGAGCTCATCCAGCCTATCAAGTAGGAGTTAAGAAGGTTAAAGGCAGAATGGTCACTGAAGATTAAGGAAGAAGTTGCTAAGCTGATAAAGATCAAGTTCATCAAGCTGATCACATACCCATCATGGTTAGCAAACATAGTGCCAGTACCCAAGAGGGATGGGAAGGTATGAATGTGCGTGGACTATAGGGATTTGAACAAGGCATGACCAAAGGATGACTTCCCATTACCTCACATTAACCTATTAATATACCACATGGCTAGATTTGAAGTAGTCTCTTTAACTTATTTATACGCAGGCTATAACAAGATTCAGGTCAATCCCACTAATAAAGAGAAGACAACCTTCGTCATAGAATGGGGTACCAACTACTATAGGGTCATGCCATTTGGTCTAAAGAATGCATGTGCAACTTATTAAAGGATGGCAACCACCATTTTCTATGATATGATCCACAACGAAGTTGAGGTTTATATAGATGATATAGTGATAAAGTCTAAAACAGTGGAAGGATACCTGGAGACATTAAGAAAGTTCTTTCTAAGACTAAGACAATACAACCTGAAGTTGAATCCTACCAAATGTCTCTTTGGTGCATCTTCTAGGGTGTTCCTAGGATATATGGTAAGTAAAAAGGGAATAAAGATTGACCCAGCCAAGTCAAAGGCAATTTTGGAAATGCTGGCTCCGAAAATAGAGAAAGAGATTAAGGGTTTCCTTGGACGTTTACAGTACATCAATCGGTTCATTGCCCAGTTGGCTGACACATGTGGTCCTATTTTCAATTTATTGAAAAAAGGAACTCATAAGGAGTGGAATGATGAATGCCAACAAGCCTTCGATAAGATTAAAGAGTATATATTGAATCCCTTTGTTCTACAACCTCCAAGGCATGACAAACCTCTACTATTATATCAGTTTGTAACCCAAGAAGCTATGGATGCAATGATCGCTCAAAATGTAGTTGATTCCCATAAGAAAATGTCATTTACTACTTAAGCAAGCGCATGCTTATACATTAACTCAAATACAATCAAATCGAAAAGTTATGCCCTGCTTTAGTCTACGTATGTCACAAATTTCAACATTATTTGAGTTCACATATGATGCATGTCATCATTGATAAGAGCCCCTTGAAATTCCTTGTACAGAGGCCAATTCTTGATAGCAAAATGGCACTATAGATGGAAGATCTCATGGTACTTGATCTAAATATGTCCTGAGGAATGCAATTAAGAAAGAATCATAGCCAACCAATTAACTGCAGCTCCCATATCGAGTGATGACTCATTGAACTTGAATTCCTAGATGAATATATCATGGAAATAGAGCCAGAAGTATGGAAACTATTCTTTGATGGTACAATTAATAGAAAAGGTTTTGGAACTAGTATTAACTTAGTCACGTCATATGGGGATCATTTGCCCATGGCTATTAAACTTGCCTTCGAGGTAACCAATAATGTACCCCAGTATGAAGCATGCATATGCGGGTTGGAATGCGTTTTCAACATGAGAATTGATTACTTTGAAGTATATGGGGATTCCAATATGATCATCTCCCAATCCTTTGACAAGTGGAAGATAAGGGAAGAACGTTTAGTGCCTTACTTTTAGCCAGTGAATGATCTCGCAGAGAATTTCCATGAGTTATCTTTCCATTACTTGCCATAAGCTAAAAATCAATTTGACAATGCTTTGGCAACTCTAGCTTCTATGATAGACATGATGGGTATTGAAATAGTCTGACCAGTGGTCATTGAAGTACGATGACAGCAAGGGTATGACACTACTTGCATGCAGATTTAGCTAGCTGATAGGAAACCATGGTTCTGGGATATCTTCAATTTCATAAAAAACCCAGCAATATCTAGAAGAGGCATCAAAGTCAGACAGTAGAACATTAAGACAACTTGCTAGCAACTTCATCCCGAATGGTGATGTGCTATACAAAAGACCATGGGACAATATTCACCTCAGATGTGTGACAGAGGAAGAAGTTCAGCATATTATAAAATGGGTTTATGGTGGAAAACAGGGACCGCATATGAATGGTTTTTCTTTGGCAAGAAAGATCATGAATTTGGGATACTTTTGGCTGACCATGATTGAGGATTGTGCTAAGTATGTACAAAAATGCCATAAGTGTAAGATTTTCACCAAACTACAGAAGAGACCTCTAATTTCACTATACTTGACTACAACTCCTTGGTCATTTACAACTTGAGGCATAGATATCATTGGCCGAATCAACCAAAAATCCTCAAATGGACATGAGTACATATTGGTAGCCATTGACTACCTCACAAAATAGGTAGAAGTAGCCTCCTATCAAGTGTTGAATGCTAAGAAGGTAGCACATTTCATTCTGACCAACATAATTTGCTGATATGGGTTGCCTTTTGAGGTCATAACAGACAATGGCTAGCATTTCTAAAAAGAAGTGGTCAATCTGTTCAAGAGGTTGAAGATCCAGCATCACAAGTCTTTACCTTACCATCCACAGATGAATGGGGCAGTCGAAGTAGCAAATAAGACCCTTAAGACTATTTTGTAGAAGATTATTACCAGTCACAGGAATTGGCATGAGCATCTTTCATATACATTATGGGGATATCGAACTTTCATTCGCACTTCGTCTAGGTCAACACCATATTCCCTAGTTTATGGCATGGAAGTAGTTATTCCAATTGAGTTACAAATCTGATATGCCAGGGATCCTCATGATCAACTGAACACCATAGATGAGGAAAGGATGGATGCCTTGTATTAGATTCAGGGTTATCAACAGAGGCTTACTAGACATTTCAACAAAAGGGTGACCGACAAAGAGTTAGAAAAAGGAAACTTAGTCCTGAAGGAAATTAGAGCTCCAATTTATGATCCAAAGGGAAAATTTTGACCTAACTAGGATAGTCCATACATACTCAAGAAGATCCTATCTGGCAGAGGTGTCATACTTATAGACCTTGATGGAAATGAATTCTTAAATCCATAAACCTAGATCAGCTTAAAAGATATTTTGTGTAATGTAATGAGTTATGTAAATAGAACTACAAGGAACTGATTCTCCTAAAAAAAATAATTAAGATATAAAAATGTAAACGGAGATACATAGGTAACCCACTTTGGGTACGGTCCAAAGCATAATAAAATCATCATTTTTCGTGCCAAAGTTAATTGACTCTTGCTCGCTAAGTTGAAAACTGGTAAAGGTGGCGTAGAAAAAAATTAATTAGCTAGGCAAATCGAAAACCCGAAAAGGCGGCTTAAGCAAAAATTAGTGCAATAAAAAGGAAACAAATAAGAAAAGAAAAAAGTCTCATTTTGACTATCCTATATGACAAAGTTATAAATTATCATCCCATTTATCATGGATTTCTATCTCATTTCAATCGTGCAAGTCAAATCCCTGTCTCATTCATTACAATTCAAAAAAATCATTATCATAAGTCAAAAATCAGCTCCCATCACGTTTTATCCAAATAATAAAGTCTAAACCAATAAATATCAAAATTAAATAAAATCCTAACTAATCCTAAAAAGACAGAAGCAAAACAAAAATGCAAGAATCCTAACTATAAGTCTTTTCCTCTTAGGATGTATATCTCTATCATCATCTGAGTCATCTTTAGCTGGTCTTTTTCCAAGCACTTTATCGGAAGCTCTATCTACAGTTGTCATCTCCGCACCTGTAGTGTCAACAGTCTCCTTGTTCATCTCCATCACCTCTGTCAATCCTACAGCTGATGTCACTGTAGCAGTTATAGCTCTGTCATTCATCTCTATCTCTGCCTCTAGCTCCTTTATCAAGCTAGATCGCCCAATCTTCTTAGTAGGCCAAATTAAGGTAATGAATAAAGCATCATACCCCTCCAACCTATATGACAAACCAGCCATCTAACAAAGCAAATAGACCTTCTTCAGTCATTCATTATGGCTCAAGCCATAATAGCATTAATCACAGATGTCAAGAAAACAACTTCGCTTAGTGGAAAACCCTGTGACTAACCCATCTACCTCAAAATCCTGATACCTTGATAGAAGGTGGGCAATCCCATGCCAATTAAATACACCATCCTATTGCCAAAACTCATCGTCATGAAAGAACCAATCTCATACCAAAGGGCAATATCATAAAATACTATCTGGATCAAATTTCAATAGCCATAAAGTCCACTCTCTCTATGAGTCAAAGCGGATCAAGGTCCGGTGGATGTTGTACCTAGGAGCTGAATATAGTAATCTATTTAGAGACCAACTACCTAGAGATGATCCTTTAACTAGACCGAAGTAATCCCAAAACAAAAGTTAGAAACAAAAGAGGTTTAAACAGAAAAGAACCAAAGGATAAGATAAAAGTGTCACAACTTGAAGAATGACTAGGTTCAAAGACCAGGACACCTGCACTCTGTAGTTAGCATCAAAACTCAAAAGGGTCTCAGCCAAAATAAAACTTGTTATAGTATACCCCAGCTCCATCTGAGCCACTAGCCCCCACTATCTTAATATCTCCCCAGATAGGAGTATTGGATAATAGACATCCAACAATTGGACAAAAAACCAATGCAAGCATCCCAAGCTTCTGCCTCTAGGGATCCTCAAGGTCTTAAAACTCAATAATTACTGTAGTGAGGTCAACTCTATCTCCATGAACCATAGAACTAGCCAAATCACATCCCAAACCAAATAGTTTCCTAAAAGATAAGAAATGTCAAACTCTAGACTTCGGAACAGCCAAAGCAGTATTCGGGTTGCTACTCAGAATAGCACTGAAATCTTCAAATATGGGGCACATCTCCTTTATGCTAGTCCAAAAGTGAATACATGGTCGATAGGATCCTAAAAGTTCATACAAACATTTAGAAAGTCCTAATCCATTTTTACCCCCCTCAAGGTCAAAGCATACCTGATCCCATATCTACCTACATTCATCTGATCAACCTTATCGAAGTACTTGGTCCATAGGAACATATAGTGATTAAAGTAGGGTTCCATTGGAAAATAATATTAAACTCTAGAAAGCAGAGAGAATTCAAAGAAAAAATATGAAAAACAAAAGGACAAACCAAGAATGATTTTTACAAAGCCAAAAATGTTATATATAGGTGAAGAAACTTATTCAAAATGAACTAGGATTTGGTGGCAGCCTGTTTTGGAGCTGGCAGCACTGCCCAAGCATCTTAGCATCAACTCCTCTTCATAGTGGCAACAACAATCCTTTAGCTAGATGGCAACTCCTTATCTTCTTATTGGGAGCTCTATTTTCTTGGGTTTTAAGCCAGGACTTCAGAACAGAATTCCCAGGGCATTTTAAGATATACATTGCATAAAATTTTAAACACGACCTTGCATCAAAATTGCATAAATTTCGCACAACAATATAAAAACATCAAGTTGCATAAAAATTCATTCAAAATAGAGGGTGCATAGTTATCATAACATGCATACATACAACATCCATTAAGCATAAACATCATTTATATAGTTCAAAAGTTTAAAAAATAGAAACATAATCAGGATCTCAGCTTATCCTCCTCCAGCAATGAGGATCCTCTTGCTGACGGGCCCACCTGTCAACCTCCATCTGATTCAGTAAGAAGGTGATAGCCATCTCCATCCGGTGCCCCATCCAATAAATCCATTGAATATAGCTAGCTGGTACTTGCATTGATACAAGGAACAGTCTAAGCAATATAAATTAACAAAGGATAATTTTCAGAGGTAAGCATAAGACATGTACTATAATGTTCTCAAGGAAGTCTGGGGTAAAGGGATGAATTATATCTGGAACATAGAAATTCATCATCTGACCATCGCCTCCCATATAAGGAATCTCCCCAGTACTCTCCAAAAAAAGGGTTGAAGGCAACATCCTCTCTGTTCCCTACACTAGAACTCAAATCTCCAGCTGCTTGGGGAGCCATAGTGGATGCTCCTATACTAGGAATGTCAGGCTGAGCAAAAGGATTAGTAGAACTAGCAGTATATTGACATGGATCCCCAACATGACCCATTAGTCGGGTTTGGCAACACTCTGTATAAGGAACCTCAAGCTCAATAAATAAAAGCATGGGTGAACTAGCATAGGACTCCTCTGAAGTAAGGATATCAGAATCCCATCTTATATCAATTGAAGGATGTTTAAGGGTAGCCCACTCCCTCATTGTCTGAACTCTGACTCACTCCCCCAAAAAGTGCAATCAATAGATGTCACGACCTATCTCGAAAGTCGTGATGGTCCTAGGGTACGGGTGATGCATAAGCGACCAGTACCGCGTAGAACCCAATAAACTATCTATATGGCATGCATCAAACAAATAACATTCCAAAATAAATCTAGAATGCTGAAGAAAATTCGACAGCATATCCTCTAAAATT